>BRYA01000021.1:7972-31550 GCA_030267965.1 Triparma columacea | reverse complement strand
CCAGGGAGACCAAGTTCCCTCGTTGTTATGTAGTAGTTGGTGTGTGGATTAACTTTGATGACTTTCAAGAAGGTTATTCCACTCTTCTTAGCTTTCTTAACTTTCTCCCTGCTGTCTAGACCAACTATTTCATTTGCTGCACATTTCTCCACACTCGCGTCAACCACAGTAGTGGCAAAAGCAGTCCCACTGCTTGCCCCATCAACATGAACTAGCTTCATCTTGACCCTCTCATCAGGACTCTTCAAATAATCAAAATTCTCATCCTCCTTGCACTTATCATAAAACTCTTTCCCCTTCCTGATTGCAACCTTCTCCTCCTCAGAGTAATATTGGTGTTCATTCTTGATAATGTTGGCAAGAGAGGCCAGTGCAGCTTCATCAACCTCGTCATCTTTCTGAAAAGCGTTTGAAATGCTCTTAACAACTTTTAGTTGATTTGGTACCTTTTTATCCACTAGTTTGACTGGCAGACTCCCTCCTGCATTAAACTGCTGCAAGAGCTCAATTTTACACTGTGGGAAGCCAACCCCCTGCAATGTTTCTGCTTTGAACAAACCAGTTGTTGTTCCTCTAATGAACGTTCCTATCCCTCCCCCATAATCTACGTCTTGGTCCACTGGTGTCCAAGCAACCTCCATGGTTCTCTCTCCCTTTCTCCAAACGAATCTTTGCACAAATTCTCTATTGCGAAGGAGGAAGGGAAATTTCTTCACTGTTGCAAACAGCTTCTCGTTGGCTCTCTCCTCTCTATTCATAATCTCTAGTCTTGCAGGGTTCCCCTCCTCTCTATCTACTGCCATCCTCTCCCTACTGCAGTACTCAAAGTACCAAGCAGCAGCTTCCTCTGCAGTACAGTCAGCTGTACCAACAGCCCGACCAAGGGCAGCACGGTGATAGCCCTTCTCTTGCTGCTTATACTTGATCTCCATCTTCACTCCCTCATAAGGTGACTCAAGAGGCCCCCACCCTTTTTCATCCTCCCCACCAAAGAGCTCCTCCAAATCCACAAACACCCTCTTCTGGTCCTCCTCCAACTCAACACCCTCCCTCATCCTCTCCACCAGAACCCCCCTTATTTCAGCATCAACCTCCTTCCCGTTCCTCCTGAACTTCTTCTGCAACCTGTTGGCCTCAACAAGCTGACTCTTTGCAAGGTAGTCAATTGCTTTGTCCATCACTGTCTTATGAATGCCACTAAATTTCAGATCAACCGTTTGAATGCGTGTCACTCTGCAGACATTTGGGGCAACCTCGGCCATGATGTAGATTCCTCTTGTTACTCCAACTACAAAGCCGTCCTTGCTAAGGTTGGTGAAGCTTGCCCCATAATATTCACCCAAAGGCACGAATCCTAGCATGTATGCAGTCTGGCCATTGTCCAATTTAGCCTCCTTCCACACAAACCAATTCTCAAATAGTCGATTGGTGCCGGCAGGGACCTTCTTGCCTACATGATAATACACACTTCTAGTTCCGTCGACATCCTTCCTGATTGTCCTTGGCAAGTTCCCATTATTTTTGAAGTGTGCCTCTGATCGTGCAAATGCGTCAAGCAGAAATTGCTCAGCCAATACACCCTTTGTTGACTTGTCCACAGTGACCCCAAAGGCTGCCCACACGCTGTCCCCCTCTCTCCACAGGAACTTGTCCACCCCCTCCTTCAATGTCCCCTTGACTCTCTTTCCCTTTGTGTGAAGTTCCTTCTCTAGCCTCCCAACCCTCTCCAACATTGCGTCCTCTTCTCTTGTCAGAGGCGGTGCCCTTGGCATGACCTCTTCCACAAAGTGCACATTCCTCCGCTCGTCAATGACTGCAGGCTGTCTGAACTTCTTCCTGACCTCCTCCATAATACCCTTTACTGCTGCATACGCAGCCTTGACGTCGCCCTTCTTGATCCTGCCACTGTTCCTGCCTTCAACGCCAGAACTCGTGGATCTCACACTCTTAAAGCTTTTGACTGTGCGGACATCAACTTCTGATGTTGTCTCTGTTGCTCTCTCCTCTGCCTCAAGAGTTCCCACCATGGTGACTGCAGTTTGTCCAAACTCGAAATCAGTGAAGCTGAGCTTGCCCTTAATGATACCTTGTTTGACAGTCTTTGTCTTTATTGACTCTAGAATTTCGACAAGCATCGCAGTTGCCTCATCAGAAAGGTCGTCCTCATCAAGGGGTGCCAACTCCACAATGTTCGTCGATTTGTCAGGAGATACGACTTTGACGTCGAGCAGGAATTCGACAAATTTATTCCCGATGCCGTAGTGCTGCCAGTAGACGAGTCTGTGAATGACTCCTTCCTTTTCGTCATACTCTTGGAGGGTCTTCCTTCGGAACTTGCCCTGCTCACAATCGGTGAGGAGAAAGTCAATGATCTTGTCACGCTCGTCGTGGAAGACATCAGCGAGCTCCATAATCTTGACATCGACGCCAGTAGAATTGTCGATGAGGCCTTCAACGGCTCCTCGGTCATCCAGAAGCTTGACAAGTTCGACTTGTTTGGGGTCAAGAGCTGTGTAATCGATATCTACGGGACCGTGTATTGGGGAGGGGGCATGATTGGGGCCTGAGGAGGATTCGAGGGCAACGTTGGTCTTGCCGGCGTCATTCACGACTCCCGCATCTGCTTCAACCTCGCCCTCCATGACGATCTTGATTGGGTGCTGAAAATCATTCGTTCGTGATGGACGTGCGTAAAAAAAGGTGGCGGAGCGGCGTTTTAAGGTGTGAGTAAAGATGTCGTACATTAGCATACTCGTATAGTGGTTCATTATTGCGCGTTTTTATATTTTCCAAAATCACCCAATTTGTTTCGGTCCATCGAAGTGCCTAACGCCAGTCCTCATCTGGAAGCAAGTTGCAGGGTGGAAGGAGGCCTCATCATCACGATCAGGCCCATAGAACCCCTCAATATACTGCTCCGATCCAATGTAAAGCCTTTTCGTCCCTCTCTTCACATTCTCACCTTCCAAATGAGGATTAAATTGCTTGTGCTCACGACGTTGGCCGGGAGTGGTGTGAGCTAATATTATGCTTCAGTCAACACTTAAAGCCGTCAAACTCTATTTTCTGAGTGTTATGTAGTATTATTGATCTTCTTGTTGCAACGAATCCGACAATGCGATGTAAATGAGGTTAATGTATTCAGAAATTGTTTTGAGGGTTTTGGGAATTTAATTGTTCACAACTTAACTCCGTCTATGCCTCCATTTCTTCGTGTTTCCAGTCCTACGATCAGCGTTTGCTCCCATTTGCCATTTCAAGTACGTTATATATCTTCCCAATAACAAAATTGTATCTATATGCTGCACCCTTCCTCCTTCCCAATCCCTCAAATCGACCCAAAGAGTCGCACGGACCATATATACACGGCCTTCCTCTCAAACGGTTGGCCAAGGCAGCACAATTTGCCCTTACCTGGTAATCCTTCCCTACTCAGTGTGTGGAGATTTGCACCCAAAACCAGCCAGCAAGCTCGTAGCATCCACTCGCCCCTGGTCGCAAAGCGAAAAGACGTCTTCTATTCTGCTATACAACAATATCGTCCTTACTTTCTCGAGCTTCTCCCACCACTCCTCCCTCCTTCAGCTCTCACTCCTCTACGTAACCTCCCACTCAAACCCATTCCTGGACTGCCCCAACTTGCACTCCCATCACCTCCTTCTCTTCCGCCTCCCCTTCCCCCTGCTACTTCTTCCGTCATTCCTAGAACCTTAATATTTTTGATAACAGCAAACCCTCCATGTCCCTCCTCTACAACCAACATAAGCTCGTTGCACCTTTCCGCTTCACCATCTTCTGCAACATTGAAAGTATGTGCTGCCCAAGCTCCAGAGTAGGCTCCTACTTTGAACACTCCAGGACTTGGTGAGTGTCCTACACCGAGGTGTCCAGCGCTCCATACCTTCTTGCCTCCCACCTCTAGGTCGGCCATCTTGCCGCTCCCCCTGGTCCTCCTGGGAGTGTCTAGGATTTCGACACCTGGTGCTTCGGTGTGCCTAGCATTGATTGGGACAAGTGCTGTCTCGGGCATGATTGGGCTCGTGTGCTCTGTGTTGTTGGGAGGGAGGGGGAGGAGCGGGGAAGGGGAGAAGAGGGGGCGTGAGGAGGGCAAAGTGATGGTGATAATGGTGACGATGGTGATAATTATGGTGGTGATCTACACTAGCAGAATTCCTACCCTCCCCCCCGTCCACACACCCACACCCCCATGACTCACCTTTACCACCGATGATTAGTTTTATTTTTCTAACCCCGCTACACTCCACCACCAGCTTGCTTAGGAAGACGGGCACTCTGAATTTGATGGTTGAGGACTGTGGGAACAGACCTGTTGGGATCCATGTGGAGCTGAGAGTATGTGTGTGACCCATGTCTCCACTGGTGCAGTAGACGTACTCTACCAGGGCCTCTTTAATCTCGTTAACAGGCGCTCCAAACCTGGTGGAGGATGGTGTGGGGGGGGGGAGGCTTAGATGCCCATTGCCCAACTGGATGCTCGTCGCATAACTGCACCGCTGCTCATCGTGCAACTACTCCCATCGCTCAACTACTCTACAACGCCACGACCATCCCCCCACACCCTACTCAATACTCACCTTTTCCCTGCATCCTCTACGCCCCTATTAAATCCTGAGAATACAGCTGTACTAGTCTCTTCTACGACATCCTCCAGCCCCCCCACTCCAGCACCATGCTGCTTTTCTCTCTTCTTCTTTCGGACGAGAGGCCTACTGTCTTGTGATCCTACCGAGCTCACGCTCTCACTACTACTGTACCCCGCATCATTGGATTGTGCACGGTCTGCACTAGCAGGGCTCCTAAAGGTAGGGAACAAAGCACTGCCGCTGGGGGAGGTAACATTTCGAAACCTGGGGGTGGTGGGTAGGGAGTAGTCGAAGGGGTCAACGATCAGCACGGATGATGATGGTGATCTTGGGTAGCAGCAGTATGCCGCCGACCAGCAACAACGACGACCAGCAAAACGACGAGCAGTAAGACCATCAGTACGACCAACACGGCCATGATCACGTCACTGTCATCGCCCCTGCCGCGCCTACCACCCCGCACCCGCCACCCTACACCCGCCAACATCCCCACCCCCATCACTATCCCCACCACAACTCACCTAGCTCCGAGCCCAGCGCCCTTTGCGCCCCCGTGTATAACCACATTTCTCCCCCCTAAACTACTATTAATCTCCCCCCCACCCCCGCCCCCGCCACCACTATTGTCTTCTCCGTCGCCCCTATTAATCACGAGCCGGTCAAACCCCTTCTGGGGGGTCCTAGTAATGTTGTCAGTTACCTTAACCTCTTCGTACACCTCGGTGGCGATAATATCTATAACTGTGCCCTTCTCGCTCAACTTGATACTATTCCTAATCCGCCTCGTCGGCGTGCCTGGAGGGTCTTGAGATCTTCGAGGGGGTTGGAGGAGGGGGGGGAGGAGTTTAGATGGGGAGGATTGGATTGACAGGAGTGTGTGGCGATTTGCTCATCAGCGACATGCCCGTTGTCAGCAGCACGACCGTCCCCACGCTCATCATCAGCACGCCGCTGTTGCTCCCCACAATTCCCGTCGCGGAACAATTTCCATCGCCCCCGTCTCCCCCCTTTTCCCCCCCCACGCTCCCCCACCCAACTCACCTGTAACCAGCTAACAACTTCTTTCTCTCCTCCGGAATTATATCCAACGCAAGGTTCGGGGTACTCCTTCTCCTTGCACTCATGGGCCGTGCGTTTACGGGGTGTTGAGCTAGTTTGTTGATGAGTGTCTTGCCCGGACTGCTGTTGGAAGCAATGTTGGTCGGATCATCATCGAGCTCGGAAATACCTTTATCAATCTTTGCCTGTAGAGAGGAGATGGCAGTTTCCATCTGGGCAATTTTAGCTTCATCTGCAGTGGTATGGATGAGGCGTCTAGGGCGGTGGGGGAGGTTGGGGATTGGGGAATGGGAGGGGAGGGGAGGTGTTTTTGGGGGGTGTAAGAGGTGATGATGATGATAATGATGATGATGACAAGCTCGGAAGTAAAAGGATCAATGATAACCCGATAATGATTAATTCCACACCCATACTCTCGCGCCCAAGCCTATACGCAACACCCAACATCCAAACACACCCACAACACACACCCACACAGACGCCCATGCCCCTTCACCCCCCACCTCCACACCCACACCACCCCGCTCCCCCCACCACCAACCCCCCCACGCGCCCCCTCCCTTCCCACCACCCCTGTCCCCACCATCACTCACCTGAACTCCAATATCTGTATCTCAAATGGATTACTTTCCTCCATGCCCTCCAAGTCCCTTTTATCACACTCCCACGCTCCTCCCCAACCGTTTATCGAGTCGAACTCCTTCTCAAAACTAGCTACGTGCTAGATATATGGTCGAGACTGTGCTCAAGCTTCTAAAATCCAACCTGAAATCTGCCCGATCTGCTCCCTCGGGCTGGGGAATTAGCACTTTTTCTTCACCAGGTAATTGGACCAATCCGCTTTGATTTTCGCTCTCCCTTCCCGCCCTCTCCTCCCTCGTATCTATCTCTCCACTTTGCGACCACCCTAAACGCGTATCAATCTCTCAATGTGATTCACCCCTTCCCAACTGCCCACCGGCCATATAACAACTCCCTGAACTAGCCTGGATTTGAGGCTAATCATTGTGGTATGGGGGGTGTTGGGGGGTATTCGGGTATTAGATAGAGGTTCTGATGTGTTAAGATGATTGAATCGTACCATATAAGCCAGCCCACAGCTAACTCCCCCACCCCCCACCCTCATCGCCCCACAGAAAAGAAAAGCAGCAGCTCCTGTACTAAGTGCAACAATGAGCTCCGATGGCTTCGGTATCTGCGGCCACAAGGTGGGTAGTGGTTGTGGAGCGAGTTGGGGATTCAGTCGGGGGGAGGGAGGAGGGGGGGAGGATGTTGATGTTGATGATGGGGATGGGATGGGATGGGATGGGACCACAAGACCGGGATGGGACCACAAGACGGGATGGGACGACAAGATGGGGTAGGATGACAAGATGATGGAGACTGCTGATAAAGCTAAAGCAACAAACAACACTTCGCTACCACCACCACCACCACCACCATCATCACCACCACCACCACCACCACCATCACTAACTCCATTCACCCCTCCAACCCTCCCCCGCCACTTCACACACTACAACTACTACCAGAATGCATACAACTTCAAGGTCAAGAACGGGAAGTGGGTAGAGGATCTGATTGGCATGGACCTCGCCAAGAACCCTCCGAACCATCCCACCCTTTACACCACCGAGCAGAGAGAGAAGCTCATCCCTCCTAGTGAGATGATTGATAGATCAGGGGGAGAAGACGTCAAAATGCTCAGTATGGAGGAGATCACGTTCAAGAACAAGGTGAGGGGGGAGAGGGTGAATGGGGAGGGGGGAGGAGGATGGGGGGTTGAGGACTGGAAGAGCAGTGGATCGGATGATCGGAACGGACAGAATCGATCGGAACAGATTAGGAGCTGAACAACCGTCACCTCCCCCGAATCACACCCCTAACTCCTACACCCTCACCCCCACACCAGAACGGCCTCCCCGCCCACATGCTGTTTGAGCACTTGGGGGCTCCTGGTGCTGATCGGTTCATGTCCGTGAACGCCATGACGTTCACCGGCGGAACCGGAACCGGGGGCATCCGCTGTGAGGACCTCTTGTCCGAGCACCCTTCTGACGAGGCTAAGAAGCACCTCAAGATAAAGCCCAGGGTCACAAAGATGACCAACAAGGCAAAGTACGATGCAAGACAGAATGCATTGATCTCGTCTTTCAAGACGACGAGTGGGGCGAGTGGGAACAGGGCGAGCAAGGCGGAGTTCAAGGTCAGGGCTTCAGAGTCTAGACCGCCGATGCCCATGTTTGGAAAGACGAAGCTGGTCATTGGTTAGGAATGTGGCAGGGAGTAGCTGCGTTTGCATTCGGTGGTTATTGTAGTATAAATCGATTGATGATGATGAAAAAGAGCCATTATTTTTCCTTATATTTTGTGAAAATTCATTCCTCATTATTACCTCTCGCCCACCCGCCCATCCATTCATCATCGAAAGTCCCCATCAAATCCTAAGAATCCCGTCAGCTTGAAAATCACGTAGTATTCCTTCTCTGGCAACCCCTGGCACCAGTTCCAGGCCGAAGTCAGTCTCCCATCCACACAGCTCCCAGCGTCGAAGTAGTTGTCTCCGCCGCTTCCATCGAATGCAGACTTGAAGAAATCGTAAAGTATGTCCTTCTTAAGAGTTTCTAGTCCCCCAAACTGTCCTTCTACAAAGTCTTCCAGGTTCGGGTCATCCTCGCACATCCTCTCGAGGTTCTCAATGCAGAGGACGACTGGTCCTAGAATCCTCGACACCTGGCAGTACTTGTCCACATACGTGAGGGCGTTTGGGACTGTTTGGTTGTTGGGGGGGGGGGGAGAGAGAATGTTGTTAGAAAGACGATTGATGGTATAGAAAAATCGAAATCATCACCACCACCCACGACGATGACGACGGCGCGGCTCCCACCACCACCACCACCACCACACGACTACTGCTCCTAATACTGCCCCCCCCCCCCCCACCAGTTCTCACCGTTGTGGTCCCCCATGTGTATCATCTTGCTTCCTATCCACCTCCCCACCCTGCTCTGAACTTTGGTCAAGATGGCCTGCATGGCCCTGTAGACACTCGGGCTCTGTTGGACCCTTTGGAAGCCCTGCCCCGTATCCTTGAGCTGATAGTCCACGCTCGAGTCTAGGAGGTCCTTCTCCGCGAGGGACCAAAGCCTAAACATGTCGTCCAAGATGTACGACCAAAGGGTGAGAGATTGGAGAGCAAAATAGTACTGCTTCTCGTGGCTGTGGTTCAGCCTAGCCCCATCCTCCCCCTCGACAATGCTCAGACTGTAACCCTCCTCCATCTGCTTGGGGTGGAAGTACTTCTCTAGGTATTTGATCATCTTGTCCACCGGTAGCCTGTTGGAGTTGAGGAACGAGTTGTTATCAGAGATGGAGTACAGGCAAGTGTGGATGTCGTCCTCCGAAAGTTGCACAGTGCTGTACTTCTCCTTGAGGTACTTGACGGCCTTCTCCTTCTTCCGAATCTCATGCTGGATCGTTCCCCTATCCTTCTTTCCAGCCAGAATCTCCTGGGTGGCGATCTCAATGTACTTGTCTCGAAGGAGGTCCGTCCCTCCGTGCTCCTCCAAGAACTTGTAGACTGTGACCAAATCCTTTCTGATGTCGAACCCGAGTTCTTCCTTGATCTCGCCCTTGGTAGCGTCCATCATGACCATTACAAGCATCCCGTACTCCCCCCTCATCTTGTCAGGATTCATTATCTTATGACGTCTAGCGATCTCAAAGAGGTTCTGGAAAAACGCCTCGAACTTGTCGAAACTCTCCTCCCCCTCTGCGATGCTCTGTCCCGCCTCGTAGTTGCAGGCCGTGACAAGCCCATGAAGGATACCTCCGATTCCCTTCAGCTGTTTAATCATCCGCTTCGACTCATTCTTGAACGAGCGGTCGACCTGGTCCGTGTACGTTGCGCACTTCATGGCGGACTCGACTAGCCTTAGCATCTTGCGTTCGGCGAGCGACAGCCTGAACGGGATGTACCTGGCTCTCTCCTCCACGCTCGTTTCGCCTACCCCACCCTCTTCCCCTCCCTCCTCCTCGTCCATCATGAGCTCTCCGTCATCCTCCTCCTCCAAAAGGTGACTCCAATCGACGTCCTCTATCTCGCTGGGCTTGCCCTCCTCAAAAACCACCGAGTACCCATTTGTTTCCATGATCCTACCTACGGCCTTCTGGATCGCTCCGTCCTCCTCCCTCTTCCACTCTTTCAAATCAACCCCAAAGACGACCCTCGTCCCGGTACACCTCGAGATCCCAATCGTTGTCCCCCCCTCCCCCTTACCCTCCCCCCCCTTCCCGCCATCCCCCCCAATGATAACCTCCTGGAAAGTCCCCCCGATTCTCAACTTGTAGTCCGTCTGGCCGGATTCCCACTCAATCTGGTAGCCCTCGTCGTGCTCGTTCTTGGTGTGCACCTTCACCCACTCTATCAGGCCGCTTCTGGCGGCCTTCCAAAACCCTCCTCCCCCGGCATCGTCCTCTGTCCCCCAGCAGAGCGAGTTGATAACATCGGACCTGGGGCCGGTGTGGTGGGTTAGTTTAGATGATGATGAGCCTTCTCTTCCGGATCTCTCCAGCCCTAGCCGCCGCTTTTAGCCCTCTTGCTCTTCCTTAACACCTTGCCTCGCTCCCCCTTCACCCCCACCCCTCACCTAGTCATACCAACTCCCATGTCCGTCACAATCAACTCTGGATTAGCCTCTGTTGGGAGAGTAATCCTTACGGTTAGAGTGTGTTTAGCCCAATCATCACTCTTACGTAACGATGAAGGCGCACCGAAGTACACGGAATCAAGTGAAGATACACTGTTTGATAGAAGAGAGCATACCAAGTCGGAAGCGGTGGCTGCAGAGGTGCTGGATTTTAGGATTGGGAGGGGTAGAGCATACGTGAGGTCGCCGCTGCTCATCTTGATGTGTTTAAGGTGCTTGCTGGATGAGATTTAATTGAATTGGAGCCAGCAAGATTTTTATATGGATTGTGTTGGAATGTGGAATGAATTTGGAATTTATTTTATCACCCCCACTATACCCCACCATGTAACCCTGTTCCCCCCGACCGTGGGGAACGGGGAAAGGTGGGGGAAAGTTCACGCGGTTACACTGGCTTACAGGGGGGGGCTGGTGGAGGACGGGGAAAATGACGTGGGGTACTGGAGGTCTGTCACGGTCAAGGTTAGGGTGGGGAGGAGGGGAGGACCGAGGATCACGAGGATGGGGGCGAGGGAGGACTTTGAAGGGCTGGGGCTCGACGTGGAACACGCGGGGGTGGTGGAGAAAATGGAGAGGAGCAGAGAGTTCTACGCGGACAGGGCGGGGAAGGTGGGGATGGAGGTTATGGGAAGGAGCTTGAGCTCTGATGTAAGGAACCTCGAGCTTTTCGCTTCCGGGGGGCTCAGCGACAGCGAGGACGACGACGAGAGGAGCCTCGGGGTGGAGATAGGAGGAGTCTGTACTCACAGTGTTGAAGTGTTGCGCTTTGTTATGAAAAATTCATTGAAAACCTCATTTATATTTTTGGTTCGTAAGTAGAATTGTTGCTTACGGCGGTCCTATGAAGAACATTGCAGTGGTAGGGAGCGTAAAAATCGCGGTAATAAAAGCCGTTTTGGTTATATATCAAATTATTAAGATCAGATTTTATATGAAGGTGTACGTAATTTTCTATAATTTTACAGACAATTTCATTTCTAATGTACGAGAATACTGCTGCGCGAAATTTAAAGCTTAAAAGCCAATATCATCCTTCCCCAAAACCTGAAAAACCTCCCTGGTCTGCCATTGGTTTTTGGGGAAAGATTTTGGGCATTAAATTTATTGGCATGGCAAGAAAGCTGTTAGGGGTAGGGTTATTATTATTATAGGCTTTATAACAACCTTCAGATAGTTTTTACAACCTACCAAACTCTTCACAATACAAACACAACGATACTACTACCTACATCATAACACATTGTAGTATTTAGCTCAAATTTAGTCCCCAAAAAACTACATCGGCCAAATCCCTAACTTCAATCTCCTCCTCTCCATCTAATCATCCACGCCATACCCCAACTCGAGCGCTGTCAGTACTGTTACTATCATCCTTCACAAATCCTTCCCAAACCCCTCCCCCTCCTCAGACGACCCCTCTCCATCTCCTCCCCCTTCCTACTTAACAATGGGGCGTCACCCTATGATGTTTCAGCTAACAATTATAGAGCATTCCATCATAATGGGTATCCCTAACATAAGTCACACTTCAGAAGGGTTCCAGTGGATGGAGAGCGACTATTTGAAGGGAAAAATCCCCTCAATTGCGTTCCCTTCCTCATTTCAGCTGCCTAATAAGTCGTTTGATGATTTCCCATTCCAATTCACAACACAACACCAGTACAAGAAGTTTTATTCTAAGGCAAAGAAACCTGGGGGAGTAGTCTGGATTGCGGAGGGCTTTACCTACGAATTGACTATCATGCAGAAGGATGATAATGCTCTTGTTGCCGGAGGAAGATCTGCATCAAATAAGCGTGAGGAAGACGTTATTGTGAGGGGCTTGCCGGATAAAAGTAAGTACACGCGGATTGAGGAGCCACCCAGGGACACTGAACATACGTGGTACTAACCCTCCCCCCCTCCCGCCCGTTTGCCATTGCCTGACATCCACAGGGACTAGCATCCGCAACAGCAAATACATCAACATGCCACCAACACAACAACAACCCTCGAATACAGACAAAGAAAGTTTCAAGAAATTATGTGACAAGGACCTCTATGCTACCGCCCTCAAATTGGGGATGACTGGAATAACGCAAAATTTCAGATGTCTACATAGAAGAAAATCGCCTACTAAACACTCGAGGAATGACAACCCTCACCGCATCCAACTCATAGCACTGATGGTGAAGCATGTGAAGAAGGCCGAGGAGACGGAGATGACCGGTGAGGAGAATTTGGAAGCGTACAGTAATTGGTTAGTTGACTCAAACAACCAGATTCTTGCGATAGCCTGTTACTGTTTCGGCATGATAGTAGCATGCTTGGAAAAGAGAAAAGGGTTCTACTGGTTTTCCGAGCATTGCGTGAATCCCTTGATTAAGGTGGGAGATAAATTCGAGGTTCCGATACGCTTACTGTACCTGCTGTCGACGAAGAAGTTTGTTAGCTTAAAGGGTTTAAGTACGGAAGCAAAGGAGAAGCAATATGACGAGCTGGAGCAGGAGGGTTACAAGATGGGGATGAACAAGTCTACTTTTGCTAAGCAGAGTTTATACGCACAATACACGCTCCCAGATGGTGTAAAAAGTAATTACACTGGGCTCATATGCTTTGTGCCAAATTTTGACATGAGCACTTCGTTTCCGTGGAAAATGGAGCAGGCAGCTAAGAAACACGGTTACGTGCTCAATTACACTAATGTGACCTCCCTCAACACAAATTCACCGGAGTGGAAGTTTTTGGAGGAAGTTTACGGGGAGGAGGCGTACTGGATTGAATGGGGCCGGCCGGAGTCGTTCCCGGGGAGCATATACCATGACGCAGTTGCACAGCTTTGGGATCAAGGGAGGGACCTTGTAGCAGGGAGAATCGGATTAATTCTGAATTTTGCGAGGGTGGAAGGGGTGGAGGGGCACATAGCGATCTTCACGAATTTCAAAGGACCGTTCAGACAGCTTTCATCCTGCCTCCCCACCAAAGCAAACTTCCGCGACGAGCTCTCAGAGAAGGATGGGAAGGAATTAAAAATGGGAAAGGGAAACAGAGACCCCATCCTTTACTATGACGACGTGGCGACGGGACTTGGAGTTGGCCAACAGGAGGTTGCTCAGTCAGGATTACAACTAATGGGCCAGAACCTCGGAAACTTCGCCCAACTCTACGGCCTACTCTTGGTGGAGGGCGTTGGTGAGGGTTGCGATCCTGTCATCCCTTCTAGAACCTTCCTGCCCTTCGACGAAACCCAGTTCTGGCGGAGCCTCAGTTCTGATTTGCAGACAAGCTTAAAGAAGCGTATTAATGAGTACAAGGAGCTCTTTGAAACTCAGCTGCGACTTGGCTTTTTCTCCCCCTCCGACCTCCTCCATGAAAACCAGTTGGAAAATCATAGTTCAGATGATGCGCCCTCAGCCTGGATTTGGTGTTACTTGGTTCTTCATGGAGGACCTTGGTCGGCGGGTCTTTGGGTTGGGACTAAGAAGGGCTCGGAAAGCAGGAACACGAGGAGGGATGCGAGGTTGGAATATTTGGTCGAGGATTGCAATTACGATAAGAAGACGGACGAGCACAACAGAGGGGCAGATCTTTTCCAAAGGAAGGTTCTCAAGGGGCACCATCACCAGTTTGAGGCAACGACAACAACAACGACAGCGACATCGACATCGACAACGACAACGACAACAACAACGACAACGACAGCGACAAGCTCGGAGCCGGTGAGCAAGAAGGCGAAGAAGGCGGCTAAAGATTAGCGATAGCGATGATGAGGAATGAACTGCCGCCGCGAACTGACGGAGCGTAGAACCGCTAAGTGACGTGTGCAGGGATCGAGGCGTCACGAGGATGACGTGTAACGACGAGTAACGTAGCACGGGGGTGATGACCATGACGGCGTTCGAAATGAACGCCCGACCTCTGCCGCTTGCCAAGATATAACTAACTAGAGTCCGTCTTATCGACGAGCAACAACCCTCGTTGCCCTCATTTAATGTGTTAATAATGTAGATTTAAGAAAGACTCTTATCATTTCCGTATTTTGTTTCCTTTTTTTCAATTTAATAGAGATCATCGTCCCCACCCTCCCCCTCCCCTCCCCCTCCCTCTCCCTCACTGTTCCCCCCCTCCCCGGCATCGTCGAACTTGAAGCTGCTCGCAGCCTCCCCGCGTCCTGCCTTCTGCTTGGCACCGAACTCTTGGAAAAGTATCAGGTCCTTCTCCGAAACGGACCTTCTAGACTTGCCCATGGCAAAGTTGAAGTGACGTTTGGTAACCGTGAAGTCCTCCTCCTTACCCTCGTCCTCCCCTAGCTCCCCCTTCTCGACCTTCCGGAGGCGCTCCTCCTCTCGGAGGATGGCCTCCCTGATGGCGAGTTTACTAGCCGATTGACAAATCTCAGTGATGTCAGCACCAGAGTAACCCTCGGTGGAACGGGCGAGCGTCTCGATGCTCACGTTTTCCTCCACCGGGGACTTGCGGAGGGCAGCTTTAAAGATGGAGATTCTTGACTTGAGGTCGGGGAGAGGGATGTAGATTAGCTGGTCGAGGCGGCCGGGGCGGATGACAGCTGGGTCCAACACGTCTGGGCGGTTGGTCGCTCCGATTACGAACACGTTCTTCCTGGCGCCGACGCCGTCAATCTCGGTAAGGATCTGGTTGATAACGCGATCGCCAGCCTCAGAGGATCCCCCCCCTCCTCCGCCCCTAGTCTTAGCGATAGAGTCGATCTCGTCGAACATGAGTATGCAAGGTGACGCCGCTCTGGCCTTGTCGAAGAGCTCTCTGACGTTTGCCTCCGACTCCCCGAACCACTGCGTGAGGAGCTCTGGTCCCTTGATGGAGATGAAGTTGGCCCCGCACTCGTTCGCGATGGCCTTGGCCAGCAGCGTCTTCCCGCACCCCGGGGGGCCGTAGAAGAGCACCCCCTTGGAGGGGTGCATGCCGAACTTCAGGTACTTGTCAGCGTGCTCCACGGGGTACTGGACGGTCTCGTGGAGCTCCCTCTTTACCTCCTCAAGCCCACCTACGTCCTCCCACTTCACGTCCGGGACCTCCACCTGGTTCTCGCGGAGGGAGGACGGGTGAACTACGCCTAGGGCGTGGTCGAAGTGCGCCGAGTTAACCAGGATGGAATCCAGGATCTCCTTGTCAACCATTCCAGCGTCAAAGTCGATGGACGGCATCTTCTCACGGATGCACTGGAGGGCGGCCTCCATGCACAGCTGGGAGACGTCGGCGCCAACGAAACCGTGGGACTCGCGGGCGAGGATGTCGAGGTCCACGCTTGGGCAGAGCCTCATGTCCCTCGTCTTGATCTGTAGGATCTCCTTGCGGCCCTGGGGGGGGGGAGGGGAGGGGGGGGATGATGATGATGATGATGGTGGTGGTGAGTGAAGTGAAGTGAAGTGAAATAATCGTCAAGCCGCCGCAGCCACCCCTTCCTCCAACCCCCTCCCTCGCCCCCCTCCCTCTCACCTTCTCGTCAGGTACCCCCATGTCGAGTTCCCTGTCAAATCTCCCAGGTCGTCTTAGAGCTGACTCAATGACCCCCGGTCTGTTGGTCGCCCCAATAACCACGACCCTCGACGTGGCCTTAAGTCCGTCCATGAGTGTCAGCAGCTGTGAGACGATCCTCTTCTCAACCTCCCCGCCTGCCTTCTCCCTCTTGGGGGCGATGGAATCAATTTCGTCAATGAAGAGGATGGCACCGTTGTAAGCCTCAGCGTTGGCCTCGGCGTCCTCGAAGGCGCGGCGGAGGTTGGTTTCGGACTGGGGGGGGGGTTTGGGGGGGGGGAGGGGGGGGGTAAGTGAACCGTTTAGGATACGACAAATATCAATATCCACCAGCACCAGCCCGTGCTGTAACCATCCATCAATCGCCCGACTTATCCGCTTCTACTCTTCGCCCCTCCCTCATTCCTCGGCTCACCTCTCCTGCCCTCTTAGATATAACTTCCGGTCCATTAATAACAAAGAAGTACGCCCCAGTCTCCGCCGCAACCGCTCTCGCCATTGCCGTTTTCCCGCATCCGCTCGGTCCCGTAAGCAGTACACCCCTGGGTGGGTTAATCCCTAAACTCGACCATAGCTCCGGGTGTTTAAGTGGCAGTTCAACGAGTTCCCTAACAGCCGCTAAGTGCCTAGACGCCCCGCCTATCTGGTCGTAACCCGCACCCTCGAGATCGTCGAGATCACGCTCTAGAGGGTCACCCTCGTACTCGATGATAGTATCGTCAACAACGACGCAGGAATCGGCACCGTCGGACTCCGGGGTGTCGATCTCTACCACGGAAAACTCAATTAGACCATTGGGACCGTCGAGTGTGAAGGTATCACCCTTTGATAGGGCGCGGAACTTTCCGAGGAGGTAAGGGGAGAGGTAATCCTCGAGGAGATTTAGGGGGGGGGAAGAGGGGGAGGAGGGGGAGGGAAGAGTGTCGGCAAAGGGGAGGAGAAGGACTGCCTTGCCAAACTGGGGAGAGGTTGGGCTGATTGTTAGGGTTTCACCAGGCCTGTGGGTAGTGGGGGGTGGGGGGAGGGGAGTGAGCGGAGTGGCAGTTGTGGAATGAGAGGTTAATGAAAGGGGGACGAAAGGGTGATGAAAGGAGTGAATAATTCTTAGGCCACCCCATCTCACCTCACTCCTGCGTTCTTCATAGCGTCCGTGGTCAAGGTGATACCCTCCCCCCCGTGTTCCTCTTGAACCACAGTCGCGACTGTCGTCTTCCCCCTCTTCCCCTTTAGCTGGACGGAATCACCCTCGAATATCTCAAGGTTCTCCATTGTTGCCTCACTGAGACCTACCACAGTATGTCCTACGGCATTGGGAGCTTCAACGACGACGAGTGTGTTTTTAGTCGTTGACGATGTGAGAATGGCTGTGGAGAGGTCCTTGGGTGGCTCCTTGGGTGTGTGTTTTGATGGTGTTGATGGTGTCGGGGTTTGAAGCGTCTTTTTTTGTCCTTTTTTTGAAGATTCTTTACGTTTTTTAGAGCTTGCTGCTTCTGTGGGGGGGAGTGGTGTAAGGAGTGTGGGGGGGAGGGGGAGGGAGAGGGGGGAGGGTGTCAATTTGAGGAGATAATGGGTATTGGTTGTCTAATGATGGAACCTCTTTCGTGTGATGTAGGTGGACATTATATCCTTACCTGCTCCACCTCTCATACTTTTTATTGTATGCATAGCTCCCCATATATGTCCAGATGTTCTACATACAAATATTATCAACAAAAATGAGATTATTCTCCTCATTTTCAACGATATAGGAGATAATGCCCAGTGGAGGAAGGCAAGGGCCAAGGGTGAAATAAATGAGGTTGAAGGAGGTCTCTCCATACATCCCAACTAGATGCCTTTACACCATTGACAGCCTAGACAACTGCGTCCGGTATGACCAAGGGGTTGACGAGCAGGATTAGGATGACCGTAACGCCCGCATTATTTCACATATATATTTCACATCCCAAAATTATTATTCTCACCCACCACCTCAAAAATACGAAGAGAAAATAGAGCAACATTTCTTCACTAAAAGACGACAACGTTGGTCAAATTTATTACGTTAATAGATCGTTTATTTGAGAATTGAAGTCCCCTCCTCCACCCTCCACCCTCCCCCACTCCACAAACTTTGCAAGAAAGGTGTGTGTGTTCTTCCTTCAAACTCACATAAATTCGGCCAAACCCCACCGCTTATAATGAGTAAGAGTAAAACAAACCCCTCCACACCTAAGCATGTAACAAACGTTAGTTCAGGTTCGTTAGATAAAAAGGTCTCCAAATCCATCGATAGTATTGTTGTTTCAAAGGGTTCAAAAACCGTCAGTTCTAAGGGTAAGGTTGGTGGTGTTAGTGGGGTTGGGGATGGGGGTGGGGGGGGAGGGAGTGTTATTGACGATTTGTTTAGTAAAAAGAAGGAGACAAAGAGGAAGGTCTTAGAGGAGAAGTCAAGACAGGATGAAAAGTTGAAGCAGCAGCGTCAGAGCAAGAAGCTCCGCGGTGATAAGGATGACGTATGCGGTCTCGCCAGCGGGGAGTGGGTGGACGATGGTTTGGGGGGGGTGTTCAATAAGGACGGATTCACGGGGAGGAGGGACGAGGGGGGGAGGAGGGTTTTTAAGGCACACCTATTCAATAAGAAGGGATTCGGGGGAGGGAAGGATTGCCCGTTCGACTGCGATTGCTGCTTTATCTGATACTCTGATTTGGCGGCGTTGCCGGGGAGGGGGGGGGGTAAATACTGCCTTTTTGTGTGTTACATTTAGTGAAACGTTTCTCCTTCTCTTAATTACCCTCCCCCCTCACACACACCCACAAAAAAGCAACCCTTGCGTGTAGCATTTATTGAAATTGTTGTTTCCTCCAATTCTTAATTACCCGCCCTCCCCCGACACAAAAACCCGCCCATCCCAAACCCCCCCCTTCCAAAAGCCCTCTCTCTCTCTCTTTCTCTCTCTTTCTCTCTCTCTCGTTCACTTCGTCAAGTCTCCAAGTACCTTGTACCCAACAAGGCTGATCCCAGGTACCGCCACCCCCAGTATCCCCGCCGCCACAACCTGCAAAGCCACGCTCACAACCGAGTCGTCCGGTAATGCGTTCGCGATGGCAAAGGCAGCCGCTGGTCCTAGCACGGCACCGGAGGCGATAAGGGGGGGGGGGGTACCTACGAGGGCACCTAGTATAGGGAGAGCTTTAGGTGCTGCTGATAGTACGGTAGGTAGTAGGGGCAACACATCGGGACCCGCTGACTCGAGTAGCAAAAGAACGTCAGGGTTCTCTGAGGCGAGCTTTAAAAGAGGCTCGAGGGAGGATAGGGAGACCCCGGCGGCCTGGGCTTTGGAGAGGAGACCGGACTCGTAGACTGAGGTTAGGAGACCTGAGGACTGGGCGGTCGCGAGACTCTTCTTGACGATTAGGTTGTTGCCGATACTGGGGAGTGTTGGTTGGGACGGGGGTGAAGGAGAAGGAGTAAGAAATTGAGCAACAGTGGTAGTTCCACTGGCAGGAGGGGGCAGTGTTTTCTTGAACACCCTGCACACACACACCATACTGCCCCCACACTACTCTCGTACTGCCCCCGTATCTCTTCTCCTCTCTCTTTCTGTCCCTTCTCTCTTTCTCTCCCTTGTCTCTCTTTATCTCCCTCATCTCTCCCTCATCTCTCTCTAAAGTGTGCAGTAAAACGTGTTGCAAACCCCCGCCCGTGTCTTCCCCTCTTAGCTCACCTATCTACCTCAGCGATCTCAACTTTAAGGTTTGTTAATAGTCGTTTGGTGGCAATATTTGTAGGTATTTTTGTAACCCCAAAGCCGCGCACTAAACCTAAGCTGAGGATTAATAAGCCTATGAGGACTTTCACTGCGTTTGGGTGTGCGTTTGGGAGATATATGTTATGTATGTTAGTAATTATGTGGTTATATATCGTTGATGGTGTAATATATAGCCATAAATAGGCATATATAGCAATATTTCAGCACCGACATGGCATACGCTGAGGCTTATTTGGCTGAAAAAGCGATACTCGTGCTTTTCAACCAGATAAAAGATACGTGTAAATAATCATATGTAACCAAACACTAACAGATATGTGTAAACACTTACTGATTCAACTTTTATGGCCACACAAAAATGGAGAGGGTTAAGTGGAAGAAATCCTGGGGAGGGCGACCCGATAAAAGTTCCTTTTTCGAAGCAAAATGACGCCTCAACTCCTCGTATTAAATCCACTTTTTTGCAATTTCAACGTGGTGCAGTTATTGCCTTCCCAGTTACGTCGAAGGTGTCCGAAGACAGCGCTTCTCTTGCAGGGTGGGGTGGTGGTTGAGGCTTTTAAAATTTATTTCCTCAAGATCGCCAGTGTATTAGTGTGTCTCTCGCATGTCGCGGCCGCGGCCGCGTAGGATTGTGCTTAAGACGAATCAACTTAGAGGTGATGCCTAGAAATGTGGCTCTTGAGGTTGCCTCTCTTTTTCGCCTTATATTCACAACCCTCTTGCGGGCATGTATGCCACTTTACGCCAATATCGTGAATTGAAGCAAGGTGTAACTTGAGGCTTGATCTCTGCTTCGACTTATAATCACACCCTTCTTGTGGGCATGAATGCCATGTTACGCCAATATCGTGAATATCTGCAAGGTGCTGCTTGATATGGCTTCTCTCCTTCGCCTTGTAATTACACCCCTCTTGTGGGCATGGATGCCACGTTACACCAATGTCGTGAGTGTGAGCAAGGTGGGTCTTCATTTCTTTTCTCATCTTCGCTTTATATTCACACCCATCTTGCGGGCATGGATGCCACGTTACGCCAATGTTGTGAACATTAGCAAGGTGGGTCTTGATGTGCTCTTCCTTCTTCGCCTTATATTCACACCCATCTTGCGGGCATGGATGCCACGTTACGCCAATGTTGTGAACATTAGCAAGGTGGGTCTTGATATTGCTTCTCTGCTTCGCCTTATATTCACACCCTTCTTGCGGGCAAGTATGCCATTTTACGCCAATGCCGTGAATATGAGCAAGGTGGGTCTTGACATCGCATTTGTGCTTCGCCTTATATTCACAACCCTCTTGTGGGCAAGTATGCCAGGTTACACCAATATCGTGAATAGTAGCAAGGTGCCCCTTGATATTGCCTCTCCTCTTCGCCTTATATTCACACCCCTCTTGTGGGCATGTATGCCAGGTTACGCCAATGTCGTGAATATCAGCAAGGTGCCTCTTCATATTGCCTCTCTCCTTCGACTTATATTCACACCCTTCTTGCGGGCATGGATGCCATGTTACGCCAATACCGTACTGAGACTTCTTTTCATACCCAGGCTCAAATTCATCATCATCATTTTCACCACCATTACCATCACCATCCCAAGAGTCATCGTCCTCGTCAAAGTCTTTTTCGCCATTTTCATCATTGCATACCATTCTCGTTTCTCTCTTTCTCTCCTTTCTTCTGCTGTTAGTCTTCCTTTCAGCAACAACCTCCTCATCCTCATCACATGGTTGGCAAACAAGTGATTCATGCCGTACCACATCCTCCTCTTTAACAAATACCTCGCTTCCCGATCCTCCGACACCACCTGCTATCGATTCACCCTTATTCCCTCCTTGGAACTCAGGAAGGATACCATGGTCCTCCGATCCAACTTCTTCCACCTTGCATCCTTCTATTTTGATACTAGGCGCAAGTGTGTCAACGTGCGAGCTAGAATCTAGACAATGCGCCGGCGCGGTCGACATGAACTCTTTTCTTACTGGTATAGGGTTAGTAATGGACGGTAAATGTCTGGTTCAGGGATCACTTGCTTTCCTCTTCTCCTTCCGCTTCCGGCCTCCGAAAACCTTCCATTAGGGTGTCCCCACTTTTTCTGAAAATGTCACTTTTCTTACTTCCAGATTACTTTCGGAAAAAAATATAATTCCTTACCCACAAAAACGTAAAAAAATTCTTACAACATTCATCTAATTTTCAGCCAATCGTTGAACAACACCAGAGGGATCAAAATAAAAATTCCATTGGACTATGTCGGACGATACTATGCAGCCCCCGGACCCCTCCTCCGCCACTTTACCCTCTAGTAAGAAAAGGAGGCGCCATTGCATGAAGGATGATGAGGTTTTTGAATACCTCACGATGTGCGAGAAATATCAGGTTCTCAACCCAAAAGCTAACCAAGGAAGCTTGCAACTTATTAAAGAAAGGGCACTTACAGAGTATGAGGGCAGTCAGTACTATAAACAGTATAAACCGCTCTCTGTGGAGTCTAACTGGGGTAGAATGCAGACTTTTGCAAGGTGAGAGCGACTGGTGGTGGAGTGGAACAAAAAGCTGTTGCATGAATGCTTACTGACTTTCTCCCCTCTAGGAAGGAAATCAGAGCTCAAGGGTCTATGCCAGAGCACGCAGATAATCCGTCTGGAGAAGAGCTCCCTACGCCCATCCAAGAGATTGTCGAGCGCCTCAGGATAATGGACGAACTTGGTGCTTCCATCAAAGAGAGGTCAAAGAAGAAATTGGAAGAGAAGAAGAGGAGGGAAAGGAACTCCGCGGACATCTTGGATGTTGAGGCCCGTCCAAGGATTCGTGTCCCCCAGAGAGAGAGGGGAGATGCTGATCTAATGAACGACTTCCAGAACGACGAGAACGTCAACACCCAGAATACCGATACACCTGAGGGTGACAAAACTCCCAGCAACACGCCCAAGGCCTCCACAGTAATTAATCGTCGCAGGTCCAGTCCCAAGAACGACTTCGACGGGATTATGTCCATGGTAAAGGAACTTAAGGGGATGGTTGAGGTTCCCAACGTTACTGTTACCCCAGAGTCAACGGTGGAGGAAAAGAAGGAGAAGCTCCTTGCCATTATGATGTTGAATGGAAAGAGGGCGAAGGAGATGTTGGATATTAACCAACCTCTTTTCGCAGCCACCTTCCAATCCGTAGCTGACAAGGCGCAAGCAGAGTTTATTGAGCTTGCGGAAGGAGAGTAAAGGAGGAGAGGGGGGGGGGGGGGGGGGAGTGATTAACACGTCATCGTAAGAGAGAGCGTGAGAGGGGGGGAGGGGGGGGAGGCGTGATAAGGTGTGGCAGGGAGTAGATCCTTGCTTGCCTCAATAAGTAAATGAGTGACAATTTGATGCAAACTTACCCTCACTTTTATTCTATGCTCTCCGTCTCCCTCCCCTTACTCTACGGCACGAAGCATGTCAAAATATTCCTGGATGGATTGAGGCATATGCTGCTTGTTATACCCAAACTTCGACCCGGTCTGATTTCCATAGAGGACCGCCTTGCAATTATACAGTAGAGTAGCAGCGAGGAACATATCCGCTGCCTTCCGTGCACCCCCATCCAGTATCTTAAAGTTCTTCCACGTCGAGACATGGGGGAACACATTCTTAATACTACCGATTGAGTGCTCGACGGAGCTTCTCATCCTTGACATTGCAGCGTTCTGTTGCTTCTTGTCCGCGTTAGGGTTATCTTCGTCGATGCTATAGTAAGTCCGCAAATGGTGTTTGGTAGAGACATTGTTGAAAATACCATCTCCGAAGAGGAAAAACTGCCTACCCCCATGGTCGTTTACACAAATCTCCCTCATTACTTCATGTATGCCTGAGTTATTCCAACTGGTTATGTCGTTATGGCGAATGGTCTGGTAGGGCTGACAAACAGAAATGAGTCCATTTGGAAGTAGAACTAGAAGGGTCTGAGGGGGGGGAGGGGGGGGAGT
>BRYA01000020.1:24743-55166 GCA_030267965.1 Triparma columacea | reverse complement strand
ACCCTAACCCTAACCCTAACCCTAACCCTAACCCTAACCCTTTACTTCTCTTTTCTTCTCTTTACTTCTCTTTACTTCTCTTTACTTCTCTTTACTTCTCTTTACTTCTTTTTACTTCTTTTTACTTCTCTTTACTTCTCTTTACTTCTTTTTACTTCTCTTTACTTCACTTTACTTCTCTTTACTTCTCTTTACTTCTCTCTACTTCACTTTACTTCACTACACTTCACTTCACTTCACTCCACTACACTTCACTACACTTATCTTATCTTCACTTCTCTTTACTTCTCTTTACTACACACTAACACACACACAAACAAACACCACTTTACCTTATTCCCTTCTCCTTCTCAATCTCTCCTCTCAACTCATCTAACACACTCATACACACACTCTCTTCCTCTCTCAAACACACACACTCACACACCTCTACCTTTTATTCTTCTCTTCCCTACTCTCTTCACTTAACTCCTCTTACACCCACTCACACACACGCTCTCTCTCTCTCTCTCTCTCTCTCTCCCTCTCTCTCTCTCACTCACACACACACCTCTACTTTATACCCTTCTCCCTGCTACTTCCTCCCCTCTACTCTTCTAACACACACACTATCACACGCACACTCCACTTCACACACTCTACTCCAACACTCTTTTCACAACCTCCCTCTCTTTACTATCCAGCCCTTTCTCCCTATCTTCAAAACTGCCTTCCTTCACCACAACCCCCCTCTCTCTCACTTCCCTCCACCTTCAACTAACTATTCAACAACCTCTTCCTTCTTTGCTGTCAACCTCCTCTCAATCTCCTTGCATTCTCTCTCCCTCTCACTAACCATCAATTCCTTCTCCTTGCACTTTCTCTCTCTCTCTCCCTCCAAAGCATTCTCCTTCTCCTCTCTTCCTCTTGCCCTCCTGCCTCCTCCTCTCCCTCACTGCCTTCCATTCTACTTCCTTGATCCTCCTTTCCAACTCCACCTCTCTCCTCTCCTTGTCCTTCTCTATCCTGAGCTCTCTCATTCTCTCCCTTTCCTCTTTCTCACTCTCCCTTTCCCACCTCTCCTTCTCCTCCTATGCCTCCCCTTCCCCCACACCCACTCAAACACACACACCACTATACCTTATACCCCCCTCTCCTCTACTCTCTCCTTTTAACTCTTCTAACACACTCACACAATCAAACACTCACACACTCACACACCACTCTACTTTATACCCTCCTCTCTAATTCTCTCTCCTCTCAACTTCTCTCTCCTCTTTTTTTCTCTCTCCCCCTAACTCCTTTCTCTTCTCTCAACTTCTCTTTTCTCTCACCTTCTCCTCTACTCTCAACTCTTCTCTCCTCTCAACTTCTTTTTTCTCTCACCTTCTCTCTCCTCCCAACTTCTCTCTCCTCTCATTTTTTCTCTCCCCTAACCTTCTCTCTCCTCTCAACCTCTCTCCCCTCACCTTCTCTCTTCTCTCAAACTCTCTCTCCTCTTAACTTCTCTCTACTCTCAACACTTCTCTCCTCTTAACTCTCCCTCCTCTCACCTTCTCTCTTTTCTCACCTTCTCTCTCCTCCCAACTTCTCTCTCCTCTCATTTTTTCTCTCCCCTAACCTTCTCTCTCCTTTCAACTTCTCTCTCTTCTCAACTTCTCTCTCCTCTCACCTTCTCTCTCCTCTCAACTTCTCTCTTCTCTTAACTTTTCTCTCTCCTCTCAATAACCACTGTCACCCACTTCTATTCGTCCCCAACCACCCAACTTCACCCTCTCCTGCTGCCTCTCCCTTCTCTTCACATCTCTCCTCTTCACTGCTTCCTCTGATCTGATCCCATCCACTTCATCTCTCCTGATACCAACCATTATCTAAAATACACTCTCTTAACAATGAACCTCTCTGCAAAACAAATACACAACACCTTATCAGACTCACTCCTCCCCTCTCCTCCCCATTCACTCACCTACACAATACTCTCCCCACACATCTCCTTCCCTTACTCCCAGTCTCCCACCCCCACATCCAACAAACTTCTTTATCATAACACAATACTAAAGATCAAAGCCTAGAACAAAGCAATGCAAAGCGTTTAGCAAAGCATTCAATAGCGATGACACAAGCGAGTGATCTATTAGTCGCTAAAGTATCAAATCTAATCAATTTGTCCTACAAATGTTGCTGCCCTTTTAGTTACCTTCCATCATCATCATCTCTCGGCACCAACACTGTTTACTTTATATTTCCCATTTCCAACTGCTGAAATATCTCCACCATCAGCGCCTCCAACACTTGCTCTCCTAATACTTGTTCTCAAAGCAACTGCTAGACCACCCTCAGCATCAGCATCTACACTTGCTCTCCTCACACTCTCTCTTCTTCTAGCATCTCCATCTGCTGGAATAAAGTCTACTGGTACTTTAGCTTTCATTACATCAGTAAACCACTCTGGCTGCTCCTCTTCCCATTTAGCCCAGTTTAAGCCAACCCATTTCTTAACTTCCCCTTCAATTGAGACCCACTGATGCCTTGAGCACCCAAAGACCTCAATCTTTATTGCATCATATTCTCCTTCAAGGAAATATGCCATAGTCTTTTCCTTGCCCCTTTGTGTACTCCAGAAGGTGTGCAAGTACTTGCTCTCAATATTCAAAAAGAAGACAGCAAAGCATAGGGTAGTTATAAGTATGATATACTTCACAATTGATGATGCAATATCAATTGCCTTCTCATCAACATAAGGTGAAGCTAAATATATGGACACTGGTAGACTTACCATTGTCAATACAAGTCCAAACAACCAATATACTCCCCCAACTTCATTAGGGTGCCTAGACTGCACCATTGAAGTGAAGTCTACAATGAACTTTGCAACCACTCTGAAAAGAATACTACACACAATCTCTGCCTTACCCCCCAACGGCATCCAGTACCAAAAGTCTCCCCTCAATAACTTAACCAAAATATACAGCCCAAGGTCAGCGCCAATGTAGAGAATGGCCCAATTACCTCCAATCAACCCAAGAAGAACTATTGTTGTACATCTTATAAGAAGCATCCCTGCAGTGAACAGCATCATGGAAACAAACACTACTGTTCTCTTGCTTGCTTTTGCAGGTATGTACCCATAGAAGTCTGGTGCCAATTCTCTCCTAGCAGGGTCTGTGTCCCAGTCATAACTAATTGTTGCAGAAGCAAAGCCTGTTGTAATTGCTGACACTGCAACTGACAGCCATGCTGTAGTTCCAACATCTTTGTCACTTGATGCTATAGCCATAAGTTGGATGATCACACCAGGGATTGCCTCAGCAAACATCTCAACAACTTTCATCATTGACATCTCAAACATTGGGTCAACTGCAGCCCCAACCTCTTGCTTTACTCCAGTTGCTACCCTGTAAGCATCAACTGCAGGCTTGTAGCCGAGAAAGATTGGAATCCACTCCCACACCACCCTCTTCATCCCCAACTTCCTGTTCTGAAACCAAAGAAAAATCATCTGAAACCCAATTGACGCCACTAAACTTGCCAAAGAAGCCTGAAAGTACCCCCATTTCTCATCACTCCCAAACATGTAAGTCACATACACATCAGTAAGCAAATCAGTCATGCTTGTGAAAGCTCCCACTGTCACCCTCATCTTGACACCCCAAGGGACTTCCTCCATCAGCTTGAAGCCAATCGTCTCGAGCAGAGGGCGGAACCAGCCGTACTCTTCATCGAGCTCCTTTAGAGCAGGGAACTGGTGCATCCACTCGTCGACAGCAGATTGCACCTGCGTACTTGCTGCCAATGTTGACGCTAGGCTTTCGCCGATCTCCTTCCCGTCCTTCTTCTCCAGGTCCTTCGCTGCCCCCTCCACCTTCCTTATCCTGTGCAGCTTGTTCTCAATGACGGCAGTCAACATCGCCTTGACAAATGTGTACTTCTCTACAGCCTGCCTAAGAACATAGTTTGACCCTATAAATAACCTCACTGCTTCCTCCTTTGTCATTCCCTTCTTCCTGAAACTTATTGCTATCAACAGGTGCTCACCCAACAACTTTCCTATTTGTTTAGGATCTAAACCTGCAAAGTCTTGTGTAGTATCATTCACAGCGTGTGAAGCAATCAGTGCGCCTCCATTGTCCAAGCCAATACTTGCTCTCCTAATACTTGCCCTCAAAGAACCTGCTACACCACCCTCAGCTTCAGCATCGACACTTGCTCTCCTAAAACTCTCTCTCCTTCTGGCATCTCCAGATTCTGGAATGTATTCAACTGGCACTCTAGCTCTCATTGCATCATCAAACCACTCTGGCTTCTCTTCCTCCCAATGCTCCCAGTTAGCCTCTACCCATGCTCTAACCTCCTCTTCAATTTGAATTAAATGTTTCCTAGAATGACGGAATGCCTTAGATGCCTTCAGTTTGTCATTTTTAGCTTCCTTGAATCCTTTTACAGTTAAGTCTTTCCCTCTTTCCAAACTGTAAAAGGTTATCCAGTATTTTTTCTCTGTGTTCAAGAAAAATGCTGCGAAACAAAGCATAGTGAATGGTATAACTAGTATAACTACTGCCCATGCCAATTTAAGCCTCTCCCTGTTGACATCTCCTATATCAGCTAGGATAATAGCTACTGGGAGACTTCCAATCGTCAAAACAAACCCAAACATCCAATACATTCCACCAAGCTCATAAGGATGCCTAAACTGCACAATTGATGTAAAGTCTGTCACCACTTTTACAAGTACTCTAGCAACAATGCTACTCACTATTTCTACATTGCCTCCTGCAGGAACCCAATACCAAAAGTCTCCCCTCAATATCTTAACCAACAAGTACAGGCCAAGGTCAGCACCAATATAGAGAGAAATCCATCTACCACCAAGTAGCCCTAGCACAACTATTGTCATGCACCTTAATAAAAGCATACCTGCACTAAAGAGCATCATTGCAACAAATGTAATAGATCTCTTTGTGGGATTTGCAGGCACATACCCATAGAAGTCAGGCACTTGCTCTCTTCTCACTGGATCAGTGTCATAGTCATAACTAATGGTTGCTGAGGCAAAGCCTGTTGTAATTGCTGACACTGCAACTGAAAGCCATGCTGAAGTTCCAACACCTTTGTCACTGGTTAATATAGCCATAAGTTGGATGATCACTCCAGGAATTGCCTCAGCAAACATCTCAATCCCTTTTATAGCTGTCATTTCTGCCATTGCTGCCACTGCAACCCCAACCTTTGGCTTTTCTCCAGTTGCTACCCTGTAAGCATCAACTGCAGGTTTGTACCCAAGCAAGATTGGAATCCACTCCCACACTACCCTCTTCATTCCCAGTTTCCTATTTTGTAACCAAACACCAAGCATCTGAAACCCAATTGACACTGCCAAACTTGCCAAAGAAGCCTTAAAGTACCCATACTTCTTATCTCTCCAAAACATGTACGTCACATACACATCAGTCAGCAAATCGACCATGCTTGTGGCAGCACCAACAGTGACCCTTGCTTTTAAGCCTAAGGTAGACTTCATGAATAGTTTCATAACTATCTCCTCAAGCATGGGCCTTAACCACTCTTGTTCATTCATGACTTCTTGCACTTCAGTGAATTGATGGGCCCACTCATCTACAGCATGAGCAGCAGACAAAGTAGTCAACATGACTGCTGTCATTGCACCCCCAATCTCCCACCCCCTGGCTTCTTCCTCACTATTATCTTCTCCCTCATTTGTTGCTCTCCTTTTCAATTTGTTCATAACCACAGCATACAGCATAGTTCTCATAAAACCATGCTGCTCTGTAGTCTCTCTCAGTGCCCTATTGGCAGCAACGAACTCCCTCACAACCTCTACTTTACTGTCCCCAACTTTTCTTTTCTTCACTCTTTCCATCAGCTGCTCTCCAAACCTCCTCCCATCCTGTTCCTTTGCTTCTGTGCTCTTGAGTAGATTATCAAAGTAGAAAGCAGCATCAGTTGCCATGCTCAGGTGCTTAATTACACTCTTTTTGCTGGCAGCTTTTCCTAAACCCTCCCGTCTAGTCATCATTTCAACATCTGTCTTCATCTGGCCAGCCTCCAAGAACCTTACAGCTGTGAGATGCCCTTTGTGTTTCACTGTGATTACAAGTGTCTTGTTGTTAACTCTATAAATCTCGAGCTTAGAGTCGGCTCCATTTTTAAGGTCCCAAAAGAATGCTGCAACTTCCTTGTAGGATGCTCTCACAGTTATTGTAGTCTTCCCCCAACCCATTTTCTTCTCTGCCTTTATCAATGTCTGTCCAGTCAATCCTCTACTGATCTCTTGAGCTCCATCAATCTCGTCAAAGTGACTTTCAATCCCTGGCGCTCCCTCAATTGCAATATCCTCTAACTTTGCAATGATCTGCTGTCTATTTAAGGCTTCAATCTCTTTGCTCTTGTCAAACTTCTTCCTCAAGTCTGTGACTACTCCAAGAAACCTTGGTGCAATCTTGTTCACGACGGAGGAGAAGAAGACACCACCAAGGTCTACCTTTGTTGTGAAAGTGACTGATGTTTGTGGCACACCTCCAATAGAGTCAAGTGGCTCAAATACCCATACTGTATGGATCTCCACTAATACATTCCCAGCCTTCACTGGAAAGTCCACCTGAAGCTCCTTAGTATCTTCAACGTCAATGACAACTTTACCGTCGTTTTGCTTGAACCAGGTAATTTTACTCCTACCCTCACGAGGAGCAAATCCAGGGAGACCAAGTTCCCTTGTTGTGATGTAGTAGAGAGTGTGGTTGTTTACAAACCTTGTGTTTACTTGAGAAAATCCTGACTGTGAAGCCAATTTTTTCCAACCTCTACTGTGCAGGCTTGAGTACTCGTAGGCAGCGCACTCCTCCACACTTGCATCAACTACCGTAGTGGCAAAACCAGTCCCACTGCTTGCCCCATCAACATGAACTAGCTTCATCTTGACCCTCTCATCAGGACTCTCCAGTTCACCAAAGTTTTCCTCCACCTTGCACTTCTCATAGAATTCCTTCCCACTCATAACTGCTGCCTCCTCCTCCTTGGTATAATCTTGAGGTTCATTCTTGATGATATTTGCAAGGTATTCCAGCGCAGCCCTGTCAAACTTGTCATCACTCTGGTGAAACTTCTTCCGCAATTCAATCATGTTGCTTGCATACCCAGTTGACAAGCGATTCATGATAAAGCTTGGCACAGAGCCCTTGATGTCCACCTTAGAAGCAAATGTGACTCTAGTCTGGGGAACACCACCAGTGGTTGTGAGTTCCTCAAACATCCAGGTAGTTTTTCCTGATGCCTGCACAGTTTGAGAGCTCAATGGGAAATCTTCATCTAGCAAGTTGGTGTCCTTATACACGGTCCAACAGACCTTTTCTCCTTCCTCCTTTTGCCAGCAAATAAAGCTTCTCCACTCTCTATCAAAAAGCCCTCGTACCCCAAGACTCCTTCTGCTTAAATACAGCTGGGAGTGGTTATTCAGCTTCTTTGTTTCGATCGCCTTGTACTTCTTCCCAAGTTTGGCCTGCCTCTGCCTTGAATCCTTAATGAACTCGTATGCCACACATTCTGCAAGTGAAGCATCAATGACAGCCTCACACAAGCCACCCACAAGGCCTTCACCATCAAGGTGCACAGCTTTCATCTTCACTTTGGGATCTGGACTCTTCAATTTCTTGAATTTCTTGCTTGTCTTGCAATCCATGTAGAACTTCTTGCCGTCGCTAATTAGCGCCTCTTCCTCATCATTGTAATCCTGGGGCTCCTTATTGACGATATTGACTGTCTGCAGCAGCTTAAAGTTGTCAATCTCTTTGCTCTTGTCAAACTTCTTTCTCAAGTCTGAGACTTGTGCAAGAAACTTCGTTGCAAGCGTGTTCACAATGGAGGAGAAGAAAATACCACCAAGGTCTACCTTTGTTGTGAAAGTCACTGATGTTTGTGGCACATCTCCAATAGGGTCAAGCAGCTCAAATACCCATACTGTGTGTGCCTTCACTAAAACGTTCCGAGCCTTTACTGGAAAGTCTTCATGAAGTTGGTCTGTATCTGCAACGTCAATAATAACTTTGCCGTCATCTTGCTTGAACCAGGTAATTTTACTCCGTCCATCACGTGGAGCGAAACCAGGGATACCAAGTTCCCTCGTTGTTATGTAGTAGAAGGTGTGCTCGTTAATGTGTTCAGTGTGATATTCTGTGATGCCTCTCTCTTTGGAGTACCTTTGAAATTCTCTTGTCTCAAAAATGTACTCGTGTGCAGCACACTCTTCCACACTCGCATCAACTACAGTAGTGGCAAAACCAGTCCCACTGCTTGCCCCATCAACATGAACTAGCTTCATCTTGACCCTCTCATCAGGGCTCTTCAGCTCATCAAAATTCCTCCCTTCCTTGCACTTCTCGTAAAACTCCTTCCCCTTTCTAATTGCCTGCTTCTCCTCCTCGGTGTAATCTTGTGGCTCGTTCCTAATTATGTTGGTGAGCGCCTCTAGCGCAGCTCGGTCAATCTCCTCATCAGTCTGGGTGGCTCCGCCGATGCCTATGAGGGACGCTTTGTTTCCCTCGGCTTTTTCCTCTTTCTCCATCGAATTTTCGTTGCCACCGAGGCCGTCAGGAGGATCGTTGACGCGAAAAATCCGTCCATTCTCCATATTATTGTCGTCGATAGAGTCAATAACAACTTCAGGAGCACCAAATATCCCCTCGCTCACCCCGCTGGCAATGCCGATGGTTTTTTCGTGGTCCTGGAGGCCATTCTCGACGTCGCTGCTGGCTACAATGTGCTTGTCCTCCTGCTGGGGGCTGTCTTTAGTGCTCATTTTGACACCCAAATGGATTTTCTTTCTGTAAAACGGTGCGTAAGGGCAAAGGGAGGGGCAGGACGGTGTAAATACTGGGCTAGTTGGGCATCTCGTGCCGATTTCGTCCCCACTTCAAAGACTTGTCGGCTTGACCCCCTGTCTAACCGCCCGAACAACTGCCATGGGATGCCCAAATTCGCTCAAATAAGCAACACGTCAAAATCCACAACACCCAAACGCACGCTCTACTCCGAGAGCAACAACTTAGGTCTTCAAAATTCACTAAAAGAGCGTCCTGCTTTCAAATAAAGGCCTCGCCCCGACTCCTCGGTCGGGGCCTGGCAAGCACAGATTGTTTACGCTTATGTGCACCCTCATAAATACCCAACTATACCTCTATATCGCACTTCAACTCACCAATATTACGATCGGTGTATCTCAGTGTAAGTAAAACCTTTGAGAACCCCAAATCTCCCCAAAGCCCAAAGTTTTGGCATCTGGCCATCTGTCATTTTGTCCTTGGGTGTCGAGTCGTTGTTACAGTGAGCCCCCCTGCGCCTACCGCCTTCCGCCCCCCCCCGCGCCTAACACCTTTCCGGCCCCCCGCGCCTTCCCCACCCCACACACCTTCTCCCCCCCACACACATACACACCCCAAACTCCTCCCGGGGTCGTCTCTCTCTCCCTCTCACCTCTTTCAAGAATCTCTCCACCTGTTCCTCGTTCTCTTCTCTCAGCAAGCTACAAGTCGAGTATACAATCCTCCCCCCCTCCCCCACCATCCCCACCGCGTTCTCCACAAGTTCCTTCTGTAGTTCCACCAGTTCCTCTAAATCCCCCCCACCATCGACCTCACTACAGTAAGAATCGCCCTCACCGATGCCCGCAAGAATGGGCAGCGAGTCCTTCAGGGGGACCTCTCAAATGGCTACATTCACGCCCCTACCGTCGAAAAGGTCTACTTTGACCTGGATGAATGGTGGGGACCCATTAGCGGTATGAGAGCGTACTGTGTCAGAGCCCTCTATGGCCTAGCGGGCAGCGCACATGCATTCGGAGAGTACGTGAAGAGACAGATGCTCTCAATTGGATTTCACCAGTGCGAACAAGACCCAGATTGCTGGCTCCGAAGGGAGAATTACAATGGGACGGACCTGTGGACCCGGTGCTTGTTCTACGTCGACGACTTTCTCCTCACCAGTGCCCAGCCAGAGCTAGTGTACGAGGAGATCAAGAACGTTTTTGAGATCAAGTTCTGCGACGAACCTGTCCTATACCTTGGGGCGGACGTGAACGACGACCATGGCTTCATGACCATGTCGGCCAAGACGTATATCGTGGAAACCATCAAGAATCTAGAGCAGACACTCAAGGTACCCATCAAAAAGACGCGTAGGCCAATGAATCCACTAGCGCACCCTGAACTTGACGTAACACCCCTCCTGGACGAAGAGAACAAGCGTCTTTTCCAACACATTGCAGGGGTTCTCAACTGGCTAGTTACTCTCTGTAGGATTGATATTGCTTTTGCCACCATGTCACTTCAACGCTTCTGCAGTTCGCCTCGTGAGGGGCATCTTGAACTCGCAATCGAGGCAATGGGCTGGCTCAAGAGCACCCCCACATGGAGGCTTTACATCAATGAGAATGACCTCACAGGATTTCCTCTAATCGACCCCACGGTCTTTACCGAGATGGCAAAACGCTATATCGGGATAGAGGAGGTCCATTCACCCAGAGATCAGATCCCACTCGGACTCGGCGGGGAAATCACAATCTACGTTGATTCAGACTATGCTCATGACCTCGTTACTAGAAGGTCAGTTACCGGGGTCATTGTCCTGTACTGTGGAACTCCCATCTACTGGCATTCAAAGAGACAAACCAGGGTGGGCGGATCGACCTATGAAGTTGAGTTCATGGCTTGCAAGACAGCGGCCGAGGTTGCCCACGTTGCCAGGAGGCTCCTCCGTTCAATGGGAATCCCAGTTCAGGGACATGCCAGAATCCTTGGTGATAACCTCGGAATGATTCAATCGGCCACTCTTGCGGCATCGGCTCTCAAGAAGAAGGCATTGGGAGTCGCTTATCACATGTGCAGGGAAGGAGTGGCCATGGGGGCCATGCTTTTCTATAAGGTCAAGTCTCAAGACAACATTGCAGACGCGTTGACCAAGGCCCTCACTGGGCCAGTCCTTACTGGACTAATTTCCAGATTGTCACCTCTCACACCACAACAGTTGTCTGTTGATGTCGCCCAAGATGAGAGGAGTGTTGAACTAACGAGCCAGAGCAGTAACATAAGCACTTGCTCTAGTGATTACGGCATCGTTGGGGAGATCAACTACGACAACAAGGAGGTGCAATCGGACGCGGACCATGCTACTGGTGCTCCCAAGCTTGGGTGCATTTTTGTCTCTTCCTTGGAAGGTACTTACGACACTGTCTTCTCAGTTCCCAGCGCCTCAACCCTCACTAGGTAGCCCGGTACCATCCCTTTGTACAATGGGCGACCTAGGCGGATATTTTATCCACAACAATTAATAGCGTAAATAATTTTCTTTCAAATTTCGTTTATATTCACTCCCACGACACGGGAAGATAAACATTTTTTCCCGGGAAGGAGGGGGGATGTAAACTAAATATCTATCGCTAACTATGACCAAAAATGTGCGAACGAATATAAACATGTGTTGCATCCCAAAAACAACCCCGATGCGTTGAAAAATTCCTAAATTGTGTCCTATGCAGCAGTACCGTGTTGTTTTCACGTGTGGCCTTGTTGTCCCTTATTAAAAATCCTACTTTGATGAAATGTAGGTTGGGACAGACTTAATTGATATGGAGGTTGATCTTGTTGGTATCCATGGCGTCCACGGACCTCCTGTTCCTCCCGTCTGAGCGAGGCTCATTGGCAGCGTCGGCGTAGATGCTTGGGAGTTCGGCATCAACGTTGTTGTTGTTGTTGTTTGTGGCCCCATCGTCCTTTGCCTGTTCCTCCTCCTTCTCCGTTCCCCAGATGATGCCTTTATAGCCTGGGAGGATGATGAAGAGGGGCATTATGGAGGCAGCCATGACGACGGCTCCCATGATCTCAAAGGCCTGTACGTCTTCAGCAACGGAGCGGAAGACGAGGCCGAAGGCAACTGTGGGTTTGTGTTTTGGGGGGGGGGATTTGCGGTTAGTTAGTTAACGAGCGTGTGGTCACCAAGCGTGTGGTCACCAAGCGATGGTCACCAAGCGACCTCCCCCCCCCTCATCCTCACCTGCTCCAACGTTACCGCCAGCTCCTACGATTCCGGCAACCGATCCACCGTTCTTGGGGTCGACGTAGGGGACGATGGAGTAAGTGCTACCTTCAGCCGCTTGCACGAACACAGAGAAAATTGTCATGGTAATGATTGCTCCTGCGAGGTCATTAGTGCGGCTGAAAACGATGATGAAGGCTCCCTCGAGCATCATGAGGACCATCTGGACCCAGAGGCGTCCGCGCATGGAGTACTTCTGGTTGAGCTTGTCGGACGCCCAGCCGCCGAGGCCGCGAGCGAAGAGGTTCATGAAGCCGAAGATGGAGGCGATGGCGGCGGCGGACTCGACAGACTCTCCGAGGGTGTCCCTAAAGTAGAGGGCGGCGGCATTGTTCATGGTGAGTTCGACACCAAAGCAGCATGCGTACTGGACGAAGAGGAGCCAGGTGTTGAGATGGGAACCTCCGGCCTTGAAAGAGGTAGAGGCAGAAACCTTTGACATTGCTCCGACGCGCTTTAGCTTGGCGTAATTCCCCTTGGGAGCATCGTCGGAGATGAAGAGCATGACGCCAGCCCAGACGAGGACGAAAGCGGCAGGGACGGCGCAGACGGAGCGCCAGGCGTCGTTGGGGCTCATACCCAACTTGAAAAGAGGGAAGAGCACGGTACCCATGACGAGCTGGGTGACTGCGGGAGGACCAAAGGGGGTTAATATAGTGCGCAAAGGGTTACTGTTATATAATATCCTATATATACGTATACTACTCGCAGTGCACTCTATATTTTATCCATTCTCACCTCCACCCCCAAGATTTCCCCAGCCCCCCGCGATGGCGTTGGCGGTTCCAGCGACCTCACGGGTGAACATGGTAGTCGTCCAGTACTGGCACATGACGAAGGCTGACCCAATGACGCCGATAAAGAGACGGATGATAATGAGGTCCGTTGCGTTGTTAATGGTTCCAGTGAGGCCGGTGGGGATGGCTCCCATGACGAGGACCACAGCCATGGTGATGCGGGCTCCGTATTTGTCGCACATTGGGCCTAGGAGGAGGCGCATAATGATTGTACCGCAGACGGCGACGATTGAACTCGTCCAGATATCCTCCTTGGAGATTCCGAGGCCGACAGGAGCAGGCTCCTTGATGGTGGAAAGCAGCGGGGTGATACTGAACCAGCAGAAGAAGGCGAGGAAGAACGAGAACCACGAGATGTGGAAGCCGCGCATGTGCGGGCGAGCGCAGCTCAAGATCTTGATCTCAGTAGCCTTGCAAGTGACGGGGTCGGTCTTGATACTGTGGGGGGGGAGTTAGGGAGGTGTTTGAGGTTAAACGCGGATGATACATTGACTTACCTTGGATAAACACCATCGAACTTGTTGTATGTGGCATCTTTACGCTGGGAGAGGGGGGAGCCCTTCTCGACGAATCCGTCGACAGCAATCTGTGAGGGTGGGAGGGAGAGGGAGCGGGGCAGTTAAGTACGAGAACGAGTAAGAGTAAGTCCAATGCTCCCATGCTGTAAGAAATTCCAAAACACTCCCTTGCCAGCACGGACAATCTCATACATCAATATATTGACAAGCCGACCCCAAGAGGTTAATGCGCTAACCATACAAATGCTTAATATAGCACAACATGTCGGATACATGCCCCATCGACCCAAACGCGCCCCAAAAAGACCCATAAAACTCAACAACATTTCTCACCGTCCGACTCTCATCGCAAATTTCCAATATATAACCACTTACCTCCTCGTTGGGTTCAAGATTGACGCCAGGGACGTCGACCATTGTTGGTTTAATTTGTTTATCGTTATCGGGATGAGGTGTCATAGACGAGAATGTGAAATATGTGTTTATTAATAATTGTTAATTGGTATCCAACCCACATACGGTCACATCCCTCCTCTTGAAGTTTCTCTGACATCATCTCTTTTTTCAATCTAGCTTTCATTGATGTCTCCGATTCGTCTGTTTTGCCTCATTGTCGCCTCTATATGCCTCTACGCTCCCTTCTGCACGTCCCTTACCCCCGCACTCCCATCAAAGAGAATGTGTGCCATCAGAGGTGGGGCAGCGCTGCCCCTCGCAGCTGTAAAAGCCCCTCCAGCGATTTACGAGGCGGTTGCTGCAGCGGGCCAAAAGAAAGCATCTAACTCTGTCGACGACATATTCAAGCTTGGAGTCATTTCCGGCGCACAAATTGGGCTTGGAGCATTTTTGGCAGTAAGGTGCGGCGGACAGGGAAACCTGAAAGAGTAAAAAGCGATTGTATTTGCGACTCACACACTAGCGTATCTCCGCCCCTCCCCTCCAGCATTGGGGGAAACTGCCCTGGGCTCGCATCAGCTAACCCAGGTCTCCAGAAGCTAGGTGAGGATGGAGTTGTGCATCTACCATTCCTCGATCTACTCTAACGACCCCCCCCTCGCTTCCCCTCCTTTTCTCCCACCTCCCACCTCTCCTCCAGTCATGGGAGGTAAGGACAAAATCAAAGACAACTTTACGAGCAGGATAGCAACCATTCGCAATTTGCATTGCAGCATTCTTTTTGTTCGTAACATCGCTCATCACACAATCATTCCTATACTTACGCAACCCTCTTCGCAGCCTTTGGCCTCCCGATGGGCCTCTTGATGACCCTTGTAACTGGTGCCGAACTCGCTACTGGAAACTTCATGTTGGTCGCCGCCGCTTACCGGGAGGGCATGACGTCGGCGAGGTCCTTGTGGAAGAGCTGGACCGTCAGCTTCCTTGGAAACTTTGTTGGCTCCCTAATTGTCGCCTTCCTTGCCTTCCACTCTCAGACTTTGTCCAATCCGTCCGCCGCTGCAGTCGCAGTGGCTAAGGTTAGTGCTTGGTAACCCCTCGTCGCATTCCTATCTTTCGCGTTGAACCCTTACTCCACCCTCCCCCCTTCCCCGCAGACCTCCCAGACGTTTGTCGTCACTTTCGTCCGTGGAATCATCTGCAGCTATCTCGTCGCGATCGCTGTGTACATGGCGGCCGGCGCCGAGTCGCTTGAGGGCAAGCTCGCGGCCATCTTCTTCCCCATCTCGGGCTTTGTCGCCATGGGCATGGATCATTGTATCGCCAACATGTTCCTCATTCCCCTCGGCATGCTCAGGGGGGCGCCCATCACAATTGCCGACTTTTTGCTCAAGGTGGGTGCGAGGAGAGGGGGCAGCCTTTCGCTCACCATTGTCGCAAGTAGTAAAATCTCACCCCGAACGCCCCCGTTATCTTCAACTACGCAGAATCTCCTTCCTGTCACCCTCGGTAACATCGTTGGCTGTGCCTTCTGCGTCAGTTACGGCTTCGGAAGTGCATTTGGTAAGAAAAAGCAGAAGGGCATCGCGGCATGAACGTCGCCCCCTTAGTTTTGTTAAGTTTTTGGTGGGAAGTTTTGGACCGAGGAAGTGGGGAGGTGTTGGGCTTTTAATAACCCCATTGTCAATAAGAACGAAAGTTAATTTTGGTAAAATTTGTGCCCGAATTAATTCAAACACTAACCCTAAACCTAAATTGCCAAAAATGGCTTTGTTCAACAAAAATTGCCAACAAAACTGATCCAAACCCAAACCCACCCCCTAAAAACCCCAACGTGCGCTCCGTGCCGTACCCAAGTTATTAAACATTTGGGTAACCCCATCCCCTTAAAACCCGAACATGCGCTCCGTGTCGAACCCCAGCTTTTCAAAATTTGGGTAACAAGCCCTTTCGAGCATTATCGGTGGTCCGCACATGAGTATGAATACGTCATCATTCGGTGGGAAGAACTTGTCCTTGAAGAGCTCAAGGTTGACGAACCCTCTTGGACCTTGCCACGTGCTCTCCGTTGGCGAGGCGAGGATGTACGTGACGGCGAAGCGATCGGGGTGCTCCTTGGCCCACCTGTCCAGGGTGGAGCGACAGAGGAGGTCGTTGACATCATTGCAGGCGAAGATGAGGGAGATCTGGGTAGTGTCGGAGGGGGAGCGAAGGATCTCGTCGATTACCTGGTAGCAAGGCGTGATGCCAGTGCCTCCAGCGACCATGTTGAACTTGGTCACGTGATGGGGCATGTCGTTTATCTTGAACTTGCCGACTCCAAGATACTCAAACTCTGCGAACGTGTGGGAGGAGCGGGTGAGTTGTGGTTTGTCAAGGTTTACAGTCGCCGTGTGTCTGTTCTTACCTCCCACAGGTCCGCGCATGTCGATGGTGTCCCCGATTTGCATGGAGGCGAGGTGTTGGGACATTTTGCCTCCCCTTGGGAAGCGCTCGCAAGGGGGGTAGGACTGCGGAGATTTATGGGGCGGTAAAGTTAGGAATTGGGGGAGGGTCATTGTTGGATCTCTGCGTTATCAAATCAATGCGGCTGACTTACCTTGATGACGAACTTGACCACACCAACATCAAAATTTGAGGTCAAAGGAGTGTACCTGTGAAAATGCGTCATTAGTTAGTTATGAAGCAAAGTTCTGCGTTCACTTTCCACCCGTAAAAGAACACCATCAGATCATAACCCATTCTTCTTACCTCCTCATGACTAAGCTCTTCTTGGAGGCTGGTGTAAGTTCATCTGCGATGTGAGCACTCAGGAAAATGTGCTTGCCCGTCGGTAGTCCAAGGACGGTCTCGGGGGTTTGGAGCGCGTACGTGAGGAGGAAGGAGTCGTGGGAGAGCTGCTCCTTCTCCATTAGAGCGAAGGCGATCTTCTTCTTCGGGTTGAGGGCGAACTTGACCTCGGTCGCCATTCCGGCCTCTTGTTTGTCGGGCTTGAGAACGTTAATGTCGGGGATGACATCGCCGATGTAGAAGCGCTCGAGCATCTTGTGTGCTTTCTTAGAGTGGATGGCATCAAAGTCCTCCGTCGAGTCTTGTCCTGCGAGGATGAGGATGGAGTCGGCTGGGAGGAAGGGAAATGTTAGATACACTCAGAAAGAACAGAAGCTTGTCAAAACCTCTCACATACCTCCTCCAGGGTGAAGGTCCATGTAGTTGGTGCAGTCGTACACCTTTCCATTATGGACGATCCAACAGTCGTGCTCTGTGTCGTGTTGTTCGATCTCCTCCATCGTAAACCCCTTAGGTCCCTCCGCTTCTCCGTCCTTGTCCGTGACGAATGCGCCGTTGGGGTTGGACAATACACGAGAGAGGCCCTTCTCCTCGGCTGCCTCAGCAGCCTCCTGGTCCTCGAGGAACTTGCGGCGGTTCCCAAAACCTGCAGTGACGGGCTTGCCGCTGTCCTTCGTCATCCACCCGCCCTTCTGGGCTCCTGCGAGGGTAGGGTGCTCGAATCTGTTCGTTGGTTAGTTGTGGTCATGCCATTTGAGGAGGGGGTTTGGAGTTGGAGGTTACATGTATTGTTGTTGTTCCTCAGTATGGTCGTTTGGCAGCCATTTTAGCCTTGCTGGCGTTTAATCATTGCGCGTGTCTCCGAAACGCACGTCGCATATCATACACATTGCAGACTTGTGGGTTATCTCTTCACAGGAACAAACAACACGCCCACTACTCAACTCGCATCGCCCACTACTTTCCCTCTCACCTTAGCTTGGGGCGTCCCCGAGAGTCGACGAAACTATGAATCTTGACCCTGAAGCAGCAGTTGTTCGCCATCCCCATGAGGTTCCACGTGATGTCAACCGGCTGTGTGTTGGTGTGGTTGTCCCATGCCCTGCAGATGATCTCCTTCGCAGCGCTAAGCGCGGCGACGGAGACGGGGAGGGACCAAAAGATCCAGCACCAGTGCATGCCGTGCTTGTTTGGGGGGAAGGGCCGGTTGATGGAGGCGCAGACCCAGGTGGCACCGGAATCAAGGGACACCTCGACGCGGGAAACGGGGTTGCCGCCGCCAGCGTAGGCGTAACCCTGGATGTTGAAGTTGCTGGTCAAGTTGCTGCCAAGGTCGATCTCAGTGTTGTGGTCGGGGGAGGCGATGGCGGAGTTGATGTTAAGCTGGGCGGAGGGGTTTGTAAGATGGTTGCGGGTCATTGTGGGTTATCTCTTCACCGGAACAAACAACCGCTTTATACCAACACCTCCCCCTGCCTCCCTCTACTCTCACCTCGTTGAAGATGTACTCTGGCTTGTACCACCACTTCTCCGCGAGGCTCTGGTCGTACGAGGTAACCTGGGGGGGTAGCACGCGGTTATCGTGGAAGTGGTAGTGGTTCGTGGACTACGACGAGAAAGGATGGCATTAGTTGGGTTAGATTGAAGAGGGAGAGTACGACGGAGCGCATGACGAGCAGACGCCCTGTATACGGGTTTTCCATTCTCTCACCTCGTTCGGAATTATGTTGATGTGAGAGAGCCACTTGATCATGCGACCGCCGATGTAGCCAGGGATTACGACCCTAAGGGGAAAGCCGTGGTCCGGCATCAGGGCCGTCATGTTCTGAGCGTAGGATAGCTGGACGGAGTAGGCGTCGTTCCAGACTCGGGACATTGGGATGGAGGTGCCGTACTTTACTTTCTTAGGCCAGTTATAGGGGCCGGGACCGACCTTGTTGGGGAGGTCCTCGACGCCGACCATCTCGCAGTGGTAGTTCCAGGTCTCGTCTTCCTTGACCCCAGCCTTCCTGAGAACCTCCGAGAGCAGAGGTCCTGACCATAGGGACGTCGCGCACCCGGCCGCTCCCCAGTTGAAGCCTACGGTCTGCATGACCTGGTTCTGCTCCTTACGACGGTTTCCAGCGCAGACAAGCGTCACGGGCTGGGTGAAGGAGGAGAGGGAGAGGATCTCGTCCATGGTGAAGACTGTCTCCTTCTCCCCAATCTGGGGGTTTGGTAGGTAGAGGGGGTAGGGATATTTAGAACTTTTGTTTGGAAGTTGAAATTGTACCTGCTGTTTGTCGTTGTTGTTTGTTCCTCAGTATGGTCGTTTGGCAGCCATTTGGGAGTTGCTGGCGTTATATCATTGGGCGTGTCTCCGAAATGCACGTCGCGTATCATATCCATATACGCTTGTGGTATATTTACATCAGCGGAACAAACAACAAAGCCCTCTACTCAACTCGCTACGCTCGCCGTCCCCCCCTCTCTCTCACCTTGACGGTCAGCTTATGCTCCTGCCATTTGAGGTTAGGCGGAGCACCGTGGTTCCTCACATAGTGCAGCGCAGGAGGGGTGAGAGGTCCTAGCTCGTGGAGGAGACCCAAGGGGGGCTCGACGTTGTAGGGGTGGGCGCCTGTTAGGAGGATCATGCGACCGTCGCGCTTGACCCAGCTGTCGGGGGTCTTCGCGAACTTGTCAAGGTTGCTGATTTGGGAATCTTTGGGGATAACTATTTGAAAGGGCGGTGGAGGGCAGTTTAGATGCGGCTGGTTGAAAATGGGGTTTGTTAGGATGGGTTGTGGTATGTGACAATGTTGGGTGACTCGTACAAACTGTTAGGGGTATAAAAGTGAAATAAAATGGATAAAATGGCAGCAGAAATGCACCGTGAATGAACACCGAAAGTATTAAATTTGGGTTAAATAAGGCATCTTGGAAGCTACTTACGACGTCAGGTTTGGGCTCTTTCATGGGAGATGAGCTGTTGGGATTAGATTGTGTCCCCAGGGCATCAACATCCGCCATTATACGAATGAATGAATGATTTGGGCAATTTTCACACAGCCACCTCGTGCGTACAAACGACGACGATGAAAAGACAACATTTTTATCATAATCCATTATCACAGGTTGGTGTACTCAAACACGGCCCGAATAGTAATAATAGGGGGCGTTGGATGCAGTGCGTTAATTCTGTTGCACTCCCTCTTCACAATATGACTTGTGGTACATAAAAATTCCCTCTGCCACGCTCATATCGATCATATCGTCATATCCAAATGTCAAATTAACCACATTTCTAACCAACCTCCCCATGCATCGACAGGACGGCACGTCAACTATGATGTTCTATTCGTTCTATTCACTACTACTCGTATCACTCCCTATTGTTAGCGCATTTCCAGCAGCACTATTCACCCAAAAAACATACACAACCTCTCGTCCTCTCTACTCAACAAAGTCCAGGCCGGCTGTACCTTCAGGTTCTTCCTTCCTTCCCGAGTCTACACTCTCCCGTATCATTGACAACGCCCCAAACCCTACAGAGAAGGCTAAGCTCGCTAGGGACCCAACAAATGCTTGGACGGACATCTACGACTTTGCAGACAAGATCAGGAACGGGGAACTCACTTGGGAGGAGGTGAGCGAGGGATTCGCGTAGTCCGCAAGGGCGGGGAGTTACGTGTGGACGAGAGTTCCACGGCATCGTCAGCCCTAACGGATACCACAGTGTCGTGTTTCGAGATCTGACTGACGAGTTTGAGCGTGAGGAGGCCGCGGAGTACGCCCAGACGATCCTGGACAACAGTGCGGTATTGGGGGTATTTGGACGGGTATTCTAGTGCATTCGAATGTATTCCTAACGCTTGCTTCGCTCGTTTCTTCAACTCCCATGATTGCAGCTGGACGGAGCAGATGTTGACATCAGGCTCAAGTGGGTGGGCATGCTTCATCGTAGAAAGAAGGTAAGTCGACTATCCAATCCAATCATAATAACCCCAAACCCACCACTACCTTCCCCTCATCCCCTCTTCCCCCCCTCACCCCCCGCACAGAATCCAGGAACATTCATGATGAGGTTAAAGGTCCCCAACGGCATCGTGAATTCCTCACAGATGCGTTTCTTCGCCGACTGCGTGTCCAAGTATCCCGAGGACGTTGGAGTGATTGACATAACGACCCGCCAGAATATCCAGATGCGTGGAGTAACCATCGAGACGGCCCCAGATATCATCGACGGACTACATGCTAGGAACCTCGTGAGTTGTAGGGGCGGGAGAGGTGTTGTGGACCGTCATAATTGGAATGAGAGTATCAAGTGCTAATCCCCCCCCCCCCCCCCCCTCCCCGCCCTCACCAAGACCTCCTTCCAAAGCGCCCTCGACAACGTCCGTAACGTCGTGGGTTCCCCCCTCGCCGGTCTTGACCCTCTCGAGTTAGTCGACACCCGTCCCCTCTGCAACGCTCTAAACGACCTTGTCTCCATGGACCCATTAACCGGGCTAAGGGGGAACCCAAAGTGGGGGAACCTAGGGCGAAAGTTCAACATCGCTATTAGCGGGAGCAGGGACGACTTCGCGCACACGCACATCAATGACATAGGGATGCAGGCCGTTAAGAACGAAGGCACCGGGGAGGCAGGGTTCAACGTGGTTCTGGGCGGTTATATGAGTATCAAGAGGGTAGCAGAGTCCGTCAAGACTGATATTTGGGTTAGGGGGGACATCGAGTCCGTCCATGGACTGTGCGACTGCATACTCGAAGTTTTCAGGGACGAGGGGGAGAGGAAGGACAGGCAGAAGGCTAGGCTAATGTGGCTGGTTGAAAAGTACGGCGTCGAGGAGTTTGGAAGGAAGATTAAGGACATGATGAAAGAGAGGGGACTCGAAACTGACGGGTGGCAGGGACAACCGGACGACAAGTTCGAACGAAGGGGGTTATTGGGAGTGCACAAACAGAAGCAGGAGGTAAGTGGGATGGCAAGTGCGAGACACAGGTTCCTGTGAACAAAAAATTCCTTTCAACTGAATGCCGCCTAACCCTAAATCCCCCGCGTCGTCCAATAGGGGCTTAACCGCGTTGGCGTACTCGTCCCTGTTGGGCGTCTCAGCAGGCACGAGGCTCGCGAGATTGCAGACGTAGCCGACAAGTACAGCGGGGGGGAAGTCAGGCTGACGGTTGAGCAAAACGTTATCCTGCCTAACGTCAAGGACCAGGACGTTACCGACTTGCTTGCGGAACCAATGTTCGGAAACGACAAGAGGTGAGATTGGTGAAAGGGTAGGGACCGTTGTTTAGGGGAACGAGTACATCCATCCCACTAACGCAAAAGCTTTCCAATCCCCAATACTGACAACCAGGCTCAAAGTAAAGTCCGGAAACATCGAGGGCGGCGTCGTGTCCTGCACCGGTTCCCAGTTCTGCGGCCTCGCAATGATCGAGACAAAGCAGACCGCCGAGAGGTACGCGTTAATTCTGGAGGGTTTGGTCGCTTGCGATAACACCGTTAGGATACATTGGACGGGGTGCCCGAACTCGTGCGGACAGGTACAGGCTGCGGACATTGGACTTATGGGGTGCCCGGCGAGGAAGGTTGACCCAGATACCGGGAAAAGCATGGCGGTGCCTGGGGTCAACATTTTCGTGGGTGGCACGATAGGGGAGAACGGGGCCCTGCAGATGGAGCCGGACAAGAAGGGGGTCCTAGTGGAGGAGGAGACTCTGATACCAGAGCTCGTGGAAATTATTGTGGAGAGATTCGGGGGGAGGAGGATTGGAAAGGGGGGGATGGCGACATCTAAGGAGTGGCTTGGTTTGACCACCAAGTAAGCGTGTATCATCACGATTTTAGGGTAAACATGGTGCCTCATGGGGCATTTTTGAACATGGTACGGATACGATTCGGGGGGAGGAGGATTGGAAAGGGGGGGATGGCGACATCTAAGGAGTGGCTTGGTTTGACCACCAAGTAAGCGTGTGTCATCGCGATTTTAAGGTAAACATGGTGCCTCATGGGGCATTTTTGAACATGGTACGGATACGGTAATGTTGCGGGCGGTTTATACGGCGTCACGCGCAACATTTTTTGATAATTAACCAAACAGAGTTGTTTTTTTGGGAGAACGGAAGAAAACCTCTATATTCTACGTCAACTCACCAATTTTACGATCGGTGTATCTCAGGGTAAGTAAAACCTATGAGAACCCCAAATCTCCCAAAAGCCCCAAAAGTGGGCGCGAATTTCGAATTTCTACTCTTTTGCTAAAATGGCCGACACACAGCTATCGTCCCATCCTACCCGGGCGTACGTAAGCGTTGCTATCCTCCTTTCTCGATCCCGTCTAAAAAATGAAAATTGTGTTAACCTAAACAAGGGGCGGGAGGGCGTGTGGGAGGGGGGGGCGTGTGGGAGGGGAGGGCGTGTGGAAGGGGACGACGCGGAGGAGGATGGAGTAGGATGTCACGGTAGAATGAAATTCGCGTATTTATCATTTCTGCTTCAACCTTACAATTTTGAGAGCCACTCAGAACTTGTCCTTCAAACTCCCTCTCGTAAGATTTCCCCCAATTTCCCCCAAGGTCGCCCTATTTTTGCATCGCTCAACTTGCGTTGCTTCGTCTTCCCATATCACACCTCTGCCGCCCTGCTGGGTGCATCATTGTTCTGGTTTCAGCCCCCGAGGTGGCGTCACCCATCTTTAGGCTTTAATTTTGGTTGACTTTGCTCGCCCCTATCCCTATGTGCACTAACACGTCGCGATACCCTTTCCTTTCACCATTGCAGTATTCAAAGAAGTGAACTCCGATCAAAATGGTAAGAATTAAAAATCCGCAAGTTCGACGTTGGGTCTTGGATCTCATTTCCCCCGTCATTCTGACTCCCCCCTCCACCCCCCTTCCCCTCGCCCGTTCCCTACCAATCACGCAGGTTTACAAGCATTTCACAGAATCCTATACCCGTTCAACCCTTGTTGAATTCCTTGATTCAGAGGAGCTCGCCGCCCTTGAGGAATGTGATTCTGATCAATTCCAGCACGGTGGATTCTACCTTTCCGCCAAGGCCGCCTCTGACGACGCGGAGGAGTCCGCCGCTGTCAACGAGATGCTGAACGACGCGTACTGCCATGGCGTAGGGTTCTACCAGGAGGAGAGCAAGACGGAGGTCAGGATGGCGCTCCAGGAGATGAACGGGGACGAACTCGCAGATCAAGCTTTCGAGCACCTTAAGGCTACTATCCTCGAACAGGCGCGGGCTTTCGAGGTCAGTCGGGGGTTGTTGTTTGTTCCGCTGATGTAAAGAGCACACAACCGTCTCCATTTCTTTCACCTCACTCTCCCCCATTTTCCCCCCTCCCCAACCACCCTCGCAGGAGATGCGCTCCGACCCCTTCCTCCACGGTGGTGTCGAGTCCGCCGAGGAGGTTCGTGCCTTCTCTGACATGATGGCAGACAAGAACGTTTGCGGATCCTTCAACGTCATCGAGAGCACCTCCGCCCCTACAGTGGGAGATGACGATGAAGAGATGTTCTTCGAGGGGGTTGATATCGAAGGGAGGCTCAATGACATTCCAGGTAAGAATACGGGGACGATCGAAGAGGGAGGGGCGCCGCAAAACCCCCATATCTTTCAACTCCCCTCACGCCCTCCCCCACCTTCCCACCCCAACCCCCCCCACACCCTCCCAGTCATCGAGAACCTCCGCCGCTCCCTAGTTTCCATGGGTGTCGAGTCCATGCCTCACAGCGACAGCAACTCGGCACTTGACAACGAGGACGTGATCGTCAGCGGTGAGAAGACCGAAGGCAAGCTCTCCCGCTCGCCCTCTGGGGTCGCACTGTGCGACCTCTCCGCCTACTAAGTGATCCGTAGGACTTAAGCACACGCGCATACCACACTCCACTGTAAACATATTCTATCAACAAGCATCCATGATGATATTTCCATTTCACGCACAAAACGAGAGTCTCCGAGTTCTCAAGCGGCCAACTTCTGGCTGCAAACCCAAAAGTAATAAATGAACTAGGAGCCTTTACCTTCTGTAAACGAAGTTTTTTAAGACTTATGAGACGAAGAAATGCGACAAGGTTTCCACGTTCTCCACTTTGCTGACAAATATGAATCTTGGGATGAGTGCATTTCCCCGGACCCTGTTGATCTTGTCCTTGCCCCTCGACGTCTCTAGCCAGTGGAGAAGAGCGAGGGCTTGTTGCTGGTACATGATCCTGCGGTCTTCGTCGTCCAGCTCGGCCTCCTCGACTTTCTTCTTGAGAAACCAGCGGCATTCGGCAGCGATGGACCCAAGAAAGATCTCGAACTCCGCGTACGAAAGCCCTAGCTTTTTCTCAGCCAACAAAACAGAGTCCCTCCTAACCAGCTGCTTCTTAGCCCCTTTCCTCCCGTTGCAGAGCCTAGAGAAGACCTCCTGGCAGTACCCCTTGGTAACCAAATCGGGGCTGACGCAGAAGTCGCGAGTGAAGTCGAGAAGCCCCTTGTAGCTCAAGTAGGTGATGACCTTCTTTTGGAAGCTCATTCCTGGACTTTGCTTCCTTGGGCTCACGAGCGTTCCTTCCTCCTTTTCTGTCGAGTAGAATTTGAAGATAGCTTTTAGCGCCCTCCTCTCCGTGTGCAAGACGGCCACAAAGAACTCCTGCTTCGTGAGTGGCTTCTTCGGCTGTTTGGGCGATGTCTTAGATGTCTCCCCCGCCCTCTTCTTTTCCTCTTCCTCTTCACTTTTCGTTTCCATTTCTTCCGCAATCAATCTCATCCTCTCTTCCTCTTCTTGCTTTTGCTCTTGCTCCTCCTTCTGTTTCTTGAGGTCTTTCTCCCCCCCTTTCTTTATTAAGTTGGTAAGGGCGTCAATCGCTAGCTTCACTCCTCTACTCCCCTTTCCTCCTCCTTTGCATTGCATCAAAATTTCGCAGTAGCTCTCGAAGTCCACCCCACTTCTCGGACCGTTTACCCTTTTTATGATGAGGTCAGCGCCGGCGAGTTGCGGGCATAGCCCCGCTGCTTTGAGGAATTTCCTGAGCCTGCTCTTGTGGATCGCCCGTTTCCAGTCTCCACCCATCTTGAGGAAGGTGACGCCAAGGGTTGTCTTGCCCCTCTCCACGAGGTCCTCGACCTCCTCGCTCATAAGGGCTCCTTCTTCGACTCCAAGGTGCCGTAAGATACACGACTCGCTGATATTTCGGCTCCACATTGCTGAAGGAGAGAGTTGAATGGGCGAAGCCTTTGGGGGCGATGAGGATATCAGGGGGGAGTTCGAAGGTAGGGCTTTAGGGGTCGGACTGGCATTAGGGGTTGGACTGGCCTTAGGGGCTGAGCTGGCTTTTGGGGCGCCATCTTGAGGGGGCCTTGGGGGCATAAGGGGCTTAACTACTACTCTCTTAGCATTTGCAGTCTCTTGCTCCATTTCTGTGCCCTTCCTCTCCTCCACCATCCTGTTCATTAGCCCTCGAACGACGGAAGCAGCGGTTTCCACGAACTCTGCGTTTGCCTTGTACTTTTCAATCTGCGACAGTGAAGGAGCTGAGCTCTAGTTGCATAGTGTGCATGAAGCGGGGTGCACTAAGATTCCGCACTCTTCTCACCTTTGCTGCCAACTCTCCAACGATGGCTCTCTCCACATTGCTGCCACCGCCGCTTGTCGCCAATGCACCACCTTTCAGCAATCCGTCAAACAGCGACACAACCTCAACCTCAATCTCTTCGTCGTTCCGAACATCCCTCACCAGGACGCCAAGCGCACACTCGCCGTTGGCAAACGCCTTCTTGATGCATTCCTGGAACCCATCCTCCAGCCAGAGAGCGTACAAAAGACTCGCAACGTTACAACTCAGCCCTGGCGACCACAACCCCTTTTCGTGAATCTTCCTCAAAATCCGAGCCGCTGATTTTCCAATATGTATAACAACTTCTGCACCCCCACTCTCTCTCGATCCAAACTCCTCTGCAATCTCAAACGCGCAAAAGTAGAGTATCTCCCATCCAATATCCAACAACTCTAGGTCGTTCTCATTTTCCAGTCTCTTCATGACGACCAAGCTGTTCTCGACCCACCCAAGCGCCACAAGGAGCACCTTGCACTCTTCGTTGTCGCAGATCTCCTTGCATGTCATGAATACTCTGTACACTCTCTCTTTACTCAATTCGGTACAGGATGCAGCAGCAGTTAACTCGTCGATCAGAAGCTGCACGACATTCCTGTCGTCTTTTACGGCAGAGGGATGCTGGCTAGACATAACTGGTTTTTTTAGATTGGGTCCAATTGGGACAACTTTTTTGGAATTTTTTAACAAACAACGCGTCTCTCGTCTAGTGGCGTGAGTTGTTCGCTTGATTGGCTGTATCTGCTCTTTATTCTGCCTCGTTCCCCCTTCCCCCCCTGCCCTGGTTAGAATTTTAAGCTTGAGGCCTTCGGCAACAGTCTTTTTAGATGGCTTCCTCTGGAGGTTGGACGGCCCATCATGACGGTGCAACTGGTCAATATTACTACTACAACGAAATTTCCGGCGCTACGCAGTGGGAGGTTCCTGTGGGATTTGACCCTGGCACTCAGCACCTGATGCCCCAGCTGCAGGGGCAGCAGCAGGGGCAGCAGCAGCTGCAGGGGCAGGGGCAGTACGCGCAAGTGCAGGTACAACATGAGGAAGTCGCGCCAATGTCTGCCGCCGCGGCAGTGAGGGCGGCTCTGAATGGAGGTGGGGGAGGGGGGGGGCACCAAATACATCAACAACCTGCACAACACCAAACGTATTATCAGACGGAGGAGCAGCAGGTGTACTATCAAACTGTCACCACCGATGGTGGTACTGAACATGACGTAAAGAGGCTAATTGACTCCTACGGTGGTGACGTTCAACACTACGTGGCCCCTAAAATATCGATGCCTCAAAAGCGCAATGGTCACCACACCGGTTTCGACACGTCCATGCTAGATTCCCTGCCACCTCTGAATCCCCCCGCAAATGCGATAAAAGGTGAGGTTATACCAAAAGCGAAGTGTGACCAATCTATACACTAACGCAACATTTTTTGCTGCTCGCTTCGCTCACGGCAGGGTCGACACAAACCTCCAAATCGTCGCGCCGTCGAAGTTCCAAGCCCGCGCCCATTGATCCCGCCCTTCTGGCCGCGTCCTCTAACCTGAACAAGGATTACTTGTCCCTTGCCCAGGAATACACCCACCAGTCCTGCTACCGCGTGGTGCCGACTACGCTCGAGAACCCCGACTCCGTCAAGTGCGTGCTCTGCAGGAACGAGGAAGTCAAGAGCGTGTTCTTCCCATGCGGGCATAGGTGCGTCTGCGAGACTTGCAGGGTGAAGAACAACATTGGGCTCCCCACAGCGCAAGGGTCGTGGAACTTCTGCCCAATTTGCTGCGGGGAGATCAAGCTTACTCTGGAGCATGATGGTACGGAGGAGGATCGGTACTGGAGGTGGGTCAAGGAGGTCAAGCCTAACTTGTCTAATCAGTTTGTTAGGAACTTCACAAAGAGGAGCAAGGCGAAGATCAGGAGGGTCAGCAAAGGGAAGGCCGACGTCGTGCCGGAGGGCGAAGAGGGTGAAGAGGAGGGGGGTAAGTCGAGAGCGTGTGCTGTAATGTAATGGATGTTGTTGTTGTTGTTGGTTGTTCAGGTGTTGATCTTTGTTATTATCGCTTTCCCGCGCTCTTGCTCGCTCTCTGCGGCACGTATTTCTTCCCGACAATTTTGGCGTTCATGACGATGTTGCTGAGGGTGTTGGACCTCTTCTTTTTCCTCCTCCCATGTAGCTTCCCCTTTTCGTCGTCCCTCCTTTCCATCTCGAATAGCATATGCTGCCCTTTTCTCCTCCCCCTCGTTAGCATCCCTTTCCCCTCCTTCATAATCTCCACCCTGAGCCTCTCCCAGATCCCCTCGGTGATGCCGATCCCATCCCTGCCCTCTATGACCGTCTCGATGATCTTCATCTCCCGTTCGACCCCGTTCTCCTCGTCGTCGTTGTCCCCCTCGTCCTCCCAGACCCCGTAGTCGTCACTCCAGCCGCCTGAAGTCCTCGCTGCGCGTTAGGTGGGTTAGAATGGTGGTGCGTAGACAACATATTCATGCGTCCTCCTCGAGCTCGTCGCTACACTACTCCGCCCTTCTATTCCTCACCTACGCTCCCCCCCTCCCTCCTTTCCTCCCTCGCCAGAAGCCTCTCGCAAGTCTTCTTGACCCCGTCCCATATCTGTGCGTGTCGTTGGTGGAGAATTTTTCGTTAGTCTCCGCAATGTTCTTTCTTTCCTCCTTCGTTAGCTTCTCCAAGTCACTGCACGTAAAATTTTCCTCTCACCTCTATGATCCGAACCCTGGATTTTCTCCCCCTCTCCCTGACCTCCCCCAATTTCTCGACCTTGACATATTTGTGCTGCTCCCTCTCCATGCCTCTATAAACCCTCTTCCACCCTTCAACCAATCCCATTATCTCGACAACCCCCGAGATGACCGCCTTCCTAATTTCGTCCCTGCTGCGTTTCGAGCGTTCCGAGTTAAAATTTCGTGTCCATTGCAAAAAAATGACATAAACCCAAAATCCCAGATGAATCCTCACCTCCCAATCTCCCCCCCCCCCCCTCCCTCGATGCCTCCCATGTCCTTCACAACTTTCTGAACGTCCCCCCTGAACCTCCCCCACTCCCTCTTCTCGTTTTCCTTTATCATGACTCCGCCGACCTCGAGGACCCCGTCCTCACGGACCTCGCGTACGCGATCGTTCAAGGCGGAACGCCAGGTTAAGGAGTCGGAGGGGGACCGGGACTTCAAAATGTACTGGATGTGAGTCCGACCGCACACGACCGACCATTTTCTTCCGTCGGTCTGTATATATATATGGCGGGGGGGGAGGGGGGGGGGGAGTTAAATCGACGGTCAACCTCGTGCATCATGTTGTCTCCTATTTCTCTTTCGCCTTCACTTACCTCGATCCCTTTGACCCTCGTCCCCCCCCCCAATCCCACAGTGATGTTCCCTCCTCCCCCCCCCGTCCTCCCCACCAGCCACATCCTGTCCTTGGTCACCGTGCACTGGAACCTCCTCCACACGTGCCTGTCCTGGTTGCTCCGCAAGAGCACGGGACCACGGCAGTAGACGTGGTAAGATACGGGCGGAACGGGGAGGTTGAAGATATTCAGCGTGAACGACGGCGCCTTGAAGGGCGAGGCGGGGCTGTTTGCGAGCAAAGGTAAGCGACAAAGCGGTGAGAGAAAGTGGGGAAGATTTCGTTTTCGGTGCTTAAATGTCTTCCATCCAAGCTCTCTCTCTTCTCACCTATACGGGTCGTCTGGGGGTGGAGGGATGTTTATGCACCCCCTGTACGCGAGTATATCCTTGACCCCCAAAAGAGTTTTCGTAACTTCGTCGGGTTCCGAGTCCCCCTCCCGGGATTGGGAGTCGAGGTCATTGTTAACGATCCACGAGACATCTCCATAGAACCCCTCTTCCCCCTGTGCCGAGCGCAAAGGGTTGTATTAGTAGTTTCCAAGTTGATGAATCGTCAACGCCGTCCTGATTACAGCTCTTTCTCACCTTCCCCCATAGCTCCATCAGTCCCTCAACTTCGTCCTTCCCCCCCCCCCCCTCCTCGAATTCGTCTCTGTTAAAGAACCCCCCCCTATCCCCCTCCTCCTCTTCCTCTTCGCACCCGCTGCAATCTCCCTCGGTCTCGATCTCAACCCCCTCCCCTTCCTTGGCGTCCTCGACGTAGTAGTAGAGGGTCTTGAAATCGTAAAGGCCTGACCACGAGGAAACGGGGCCCGTGGAGTCCGTTGAAGCGACGCTATCGGCGCGGGCAGAGACGGGAGGGGGGGGGCCGAGAATGGAGAGAAGACGAGACTGGA
>BRYA01000020.1:2523-24688 GCA_030267965.1 Triparma columacea | reverse complement strand
AGAGGTTGGAACTTAAGGCCCTGGGCGGTTGTAATGCGCGCTGGTAATGTCCTCACCTCGACCTTTGATTTGGTGGCCTGCTCTACAGCTATCCTTGTGCCCTCTACCGAGTCTTTGGGTCTCATCGTTTTCACAACGTTGAAGGCAAACTTCTTTTCCTTCCCTGTTAGGGCTTCCCTCGTCATACCACCCCCACCTTCCTCACCCTTGCTGCCATGATCGAGGTTGCTATCGGAACTGTCGAGGGAGGCGCCGGGGCTGTGGGACGTGGAAAAGGTTGGGATTAGCGACGAGAAGTGCACGATTGGGTGGAAATAAGAGGGTGTGCAATGGCCGCCACCGGAGTAAACGCTGAGAGGTCGTCCCCGTTTTTCACCTCTCTCTTTGCCTTGTCCTTGCCCTCTACTCCGCCCCTCTCTCCTCCTCTCACTCCACTCACTCCAAACCTTTTGCTCACCTGTTATAGAGCCCCCTCTCTGTCTGCGGCAGCGTCTCGTAGTCCACGATGTCCAAGGGCAGCTTCACCTGACACACCACAACTATGGATCCGCCGTTCGCGTTGCTATCCGAGGTGCCGTCGTCGTCGGTGTTGTCTGCTTCCTTCGGAGCCCTCTTGGACTTGGTGAGGTCTCTATTGCTCATGTTGCTCTTTTTCTTACGCACCATATCTACGAGCTCCTCGGCGTTGGTTCCTCCGTCATCGCCGTCATAGTTATTTCCGCCGACGATCTTGAACGCTGCACTCTTGGCAGTGTTGGCAGAAGAATTTGATGTTGACGATGGTGAAATTATAGAGCGGTGCGTCTGGGTCGATGGAAACAGTACTCTGACGAACATGCTGTGGGAAGGAAGGGGGGGTGGTGGGGGGGGGGGCGTGGAAAGGATTGGGTAACAGGTGAGATGAGGAATATTTCGGGCTGATGAGGGGGGTTTTCTCCAAGGTATCTCCAAGCTACTCTATTGCAGTCTAATATAGGGTTATAGTCATGTTGATGCAAAATCTAACCCTGTAGTCTATATAAGAAGTGTATAAGCACAAAATCAACCAAAAAATCTTGCCCAGACTTACCCTCGAGAACTGCTACTAGTGGACATTTTGATGGGTTCAACAAACCACGTCAACAGACACTAAGAAGAACTTGAAGTAATATTGATACAAAATGTGCCTGCTGAATGAGAGGTTACACAAACGTTAAAGACAGAAAAAGATATAGGGATTCCCTCAGCAACATTTCTGGCTCTGTCCTGGACTCTGTCTCATTAAAAACCATCATTTTTGACTCTAATTCAACGAATCGTGTAAGTTTTAACGGCAATGTGTGGCCCACTCCACGCACAATCTTCTCGAGAATACGCATAAAAATGGTTTTTCCTCTCCCCTTCCATCATTTTTCCCCAGCATCTGACTCGCCCATCTTCTGAAAACCCTCGAAACTATCCTCACTCTCCCACCACCCTTCCAACCACCGCAGATCAACTCTGATTTGTTAGCAATGGAGGCCGAGGCCGCTATTTCGCGAATTACTTCCACCACAAGGCACAAGAAAAAATACCTGGACAGTTTGTCGTGCCAGGGGCGAGGATATCGACTCTGTTGCCGTGGGCCGTTCAGAATACTGCTACTCACTCTGCTCACTCTAGCAATGACTAATGCGCTCAGCCCCCAGGGCCAATTGAAGGCAAAATTTCAGCAGGCTAAAGCCGAACGCTTCGGTATGAGGGCCCGCAATGCGGCTATTAACTGCACAGTTGGTGACACCATCGTGCCTCTCATAAGGAACTTAGAAACCCGCCAGGGACTCGCGAATCGAGGAGTCTATGCTGGAGTCGAGTATGTAAGAATGGGCAAGGCAGAGGAGTGCGCTCACCACCCCCATATCCACTAACACAAGACCCCCTCTTCGCGACTCGCTTCGCTCGCCGCAGGATGTAATTTCGCTGACTTTGCCGTCTGGTGAGCAGCCCCGAACCCTCTCTCAAGTCGATCCCGAACTAAGAAAAGAAGCTACTGCGAAAATCCGACCCCGCTACCCGCTACGAGACAACCTCGAGCGGCCAGATTGGCCCGTATCTGTGCCGCTCAGCGACGCCCCGCTCTGGGTTTCTCGGTCCACCTATGAGGCTGGCACAGCCGTCGGTACGCTCCTCTTCTCCCTAACTTCTCTACTCCTCGCCGCGACCATTGCCTACTTCGTACAGTTCGTGTCCGTACCATCGCCCTCAATGGTCCCGACCCTGAACCCTGGAAATGTCGTCCTCGTAACACGGTCTTTAACATTTCGAGTCGGGGATGTTGTACTCTTCTCTCCCCCCCCCTCTGTTGACAAAGTAACCAAGGACATCTCAGAGCGGATAGACGCCCAACCGACCTCAACAAAGGGTCAAAAGTTCATAAAGCGTGTCGTTGCGGTGCCAGGTGAACGTGTCGGCGTACGCAACTCCTCCCCCTTTGTGCAGGTGTCAGAACGTAAATTTCGATTTGACGTTGTTGGCCCTTACGCTCGACCTGAGATATTCCCTAAATCTTCGTGGGATCGTCCGCCGGAGGAGCTGAAAAGAGGCGAATACTTTGTCAGCGGTGATAACGGGTTTAGAAGTGTTGACAGCCGAGTATGGGGTCCGCTGGAGGGGAAATACGTGATCGGAAAGGCTAGGTGCATCGTTTGGCCTCTTGATCAAGTCGGAATGATTAAGCCGGGGGAGATAATTGAGGTTGTTAAAGGTGATGAATGAGATGATGAGATGATAAACCTTACTGTTGTAACCCTAACCCTAAATTTTCGTTCACAAAATTTGTCGAGTCTAAATGGTAACTAAATGGTAAAATTACGCCCGTCTATGCCGTCGTTACCAACTCTACCAACATATCGGTGACGGTCTCGTTTCCCATGAATGCCGAATGCGCAAGCCCGTCGAAATGCGTAACCTCTACTTCCTCCCAGTCATCGCACCTGTTGAGGCTGTGCAAATCCCCTGTCCCATCCCCCACCCCGTAAATTATTGCCGGTTCAGCTGTCGCGTCCTTGGCGGCATAGGCAAACTCGGTGGGGATGTTGTTGGTGTACCAGCAGTACACCTTGACGCCGGGGTCGGCATCCGTCAGCGCACCCTCGCTCTTGTTGATCATGTCCGAGGCCTCCAGAGCGCCCCCGTCAGCGAGCAGCTTGGACACCTCCGATAGGGTGTAGTTGTGGGATTCAGTGTAAGTCACGACCCTGTCGTCGCCACCCTCTATGAGGCCGGGAACCAGCCATGCCAGAGCAGGCCAATTCCGCATGCTGTCCCTCAGGACCTTGGTGTCAACCCAGGGGATGCCGTACCCTGGCATTCCTGTGATGAGCTGCCTGACGACCATGGGGGCACCGTTGAAGACTCCGGACATGCTAATCCAGCTGTCGATGTACTTGGCCTTCCAGTCATCGTCCACGAACTCCACAAGGAAGTTCTGACCAAACGGAGCTCCGTAGGAGATTGAGGCGAGAACGACCTTCTGCTCCCCAGAGTTCACGTAAGCCTCCTCAATGAGATCCTTCAACTTGGGGTAGTCATAATCGTGAAACTGCTTCCTGCCCATCCTGAAGTCAAAGGGCGCCGAGAATAGGTCGACGCCGAGCTCGTAACCTTTGGCCTGTAAGGCGTGGGCTATCTGCTCCCACCCCATGACCGCGTCCACGCTTGCGCCGTAGTTAGCCTCCCCGCCGTGGGTCCTGATCTCGACGCCGTCGTTGTCGGTAACTTCCTCGGTCTCGTAATCGTACTTTAGCTCCCACTCACTCATGGTGCACTCGTATACGACCGGAAGGAGCTGCGGGACTGAAATCCAAATCTGGAAGAAGTCATCACTCGAAGTCGAGCATAGGTGGTTAACCTTGTCCTTCTTGTCCGTGAGCTTAGCGTCGAGGCCAGTCCCTATCAGTCCGGGTAGAATCACGACGGGCTTCCTGACTTCGGAAAGGGGTGCACATTGGTCTGGTTCTGTCTGCTGTTCCTCAGAAGAGCAAGGGTTGTTTTGGTCGCCGTAGGAGTAGCAGGTGTTTCCTGAGGTAAGAGGGCACCAGCGGCAGGGCTGACCAAAGTGGGACTTCTTCGACGTGCAGTCGCCGCAGTTGGTTTGGGCACCGCACTCGTCGTCAAAAAATCCTGCATCACCCTGGCCGGAACGAGCGGCGGTTAGGAGCGGCGGTTAGGAGCGGCGGTGTTGTTGGTTTCTGCCTGAAAACCTTCTCTCACCTCCAACAACCTGGGTTGCGTGTTTTTTGTCTCAACATCGGAGGTTGCCTCGAGCGCGTTGTTAAGTGCCTTCACGTCGCTCTGGGAAAACGGAAAGGGAAATCTGCCATGGAGATCCTGTCCTCTACCAGCCCGCAGAAGCCAGGAGAGGAAAATAAGGACAGGGATGTCACCAATAAACATAACGAAGATCAGTCAGGTAAGTTAGGTGAGGTTTCGAAGGTCGAATGTGGTGGATGGAACAGAATCTCTCTCTCCACACCAAACAAGAAAAGAAAGAATTCCCAGAACCTTGGGTCCAGGACTCTAATTGGTCGATGCCTAAACGTCAATCCTGACAACTAAACCTGAGAACCTTTCTGCCTTCTCGTTTCCCCGCGTAGAAACTTCGGGCTGCTGTGTCCCTGGACTAAGGTGTATTCTTGACCGACTCCCATCTCCTTTCCCTGCTGTTTTGAAAAAGCTTCCCCACGGTAGGTATCAAGCGCTACGATGCATGTAAAATTTGAGGTGTTCGCTCCTGATTTGTACGTTGACGACACCGATGAGCGCTACTCTCACTCTGTGTGTGTAGTGGGGAATAGGCGTGAGCTTGGAATGTGGAACGAGGAGAAGGCAGTCCCTCTCCGAAAGGAGGGAGATAAGATGCATGTCGCCACGATTGAGGTTGATGAGAAGAACGTGGAAGCTCTCCAGTACAAGTACGTTGTCAAGAGGAACTCGGTATTGGTCCGTTGGGAGACGATCCCGCCACCATACCGTAGCATCTGCACTGATAAGCAATCCGACACCCTTGGAGAGCTGCCAGTGAACCACCCCAAGAGGGTGGGGGGCACTTCCACTTGGCTTGACAGGAAACTGTGCACGCCAACAGGCGGATCGGAGTTCCGCCTCACAGTCGGCTCGGACAAATTCCACCCTTGTCATGGCGTCAGTATTCGCGAAGATATGAAGCCCGAGAAGATTGGCTTGCAATTAAGGTGGGGCAAGGGAGCAGAGGAGCCGCTCAAGAGTTTCTCTCAGTCTGGCGGCAACATCCAATCCCGACGCGTCGGCTTTATCACTGAAAAGAAGGAAGAGGAGGAGAGAGATGAGGAGCACCGAGCCAAGCTGGTTACTCACAGCAGTACTTCGTGCACTGTCTTCAAGTTCAATGCAGACTACGCGAAGCTTACCGAAGAGACCCACTATGGATGCAACTGGCTGGAGCTAGACGTCATCGACCTTGATGTGAAAGCTGTTATCGGCACCAGTCACCTCAGCCTCGCCTACTTCATTGACCCTGCTGTTACCCAAGGGTCCTTCCGCTCTTCAGTGTTCGCCTACCATAAGACTCCTCAGCAAATGCCCATTGGCGATGTCTATGTGGACTTCCTCGTGGTTCATCCTTTCGTGAGCAAGCTGACGGGAGCGCCGCGCCTTGAGCACTGTTACCGCCAGTACTGGACGGGAATCCACAACAGCAAGCGCGAGACCCTGGACATTGGGCACAGAGGGATGGGTAGGAGCTACAAGAATGTCGAGGCGAAGGCTGAAATTCGAGAAAATACGCTACTCAGCTTCTCAGAGGCTGGCAAACTTGGGGCGGAGTACGTGGAGCTTGACATTATGCTCACCAAGGACAGGATCCCAGTCGTCTTCCACGACTTTGATATTGGCGTCAAGGGAGAAGCGAAGAAGTTCGAGAGCAACCTGAGCAGCGGAAGGGGGCAGCAGTCCCTGGCCATTCAAATCTCCGAGCTCACTCTCGCTCAATTGAAGGCTCTCAAGACGACGGGCACTGATTCAGACGATTTTGCTTCCAACACGCAGTCTATCAAGTCCTTCAAGTCGAGCCTCGACCTCGTCGATGCTGGAGTCAAGGTCGGCGAGAAGGAGGAGCTCATTAGCGTCCCAACACTGGAACAGCTCTTGACCGAGCTCCCCGACTGGCTGGGTCTCAATGTGGAAATTAAGTACCCCGTCGAGCTACCCGTAGAGTGGCTGAACAAGATGCCACAGTATGAAATCAACAAATACCTGGATGACATCTTGGAACCCTTGATGGCCCACGTTGGCAAACGCCGCATCGTCTTCAGCTGCTTCCACCCCAATGTTTGCATAGCCCTTATGCAGAAACAACCACGCTACCCAGTTTGTTTCCTCACCGGAGAGGACCCGTCGCACTTTAGGGATAGGCGTTGCTGCAGCCTCGAGGCCGCTGTCGCCTTCGCGCAGGCCGAATACCTTTTGGGGATCGTAACGAACTCGGAGGTACTCTTCAGGGATGAAAACAATGTCCCTACCAAGGACGAAAGCAAGATGGTTGGGAAGGAGTGCGTTGCCAGTCTAAGACAAAAGGGTAAGGTAATTTGGACGTGGGGGGACCTCAACACGTTTCCCGGTTGGGTGGAACTGCAGAGACGATGGGGCGTTGATGCTGTAATCTGCGACAGCGTTCATAAGCTCGTACGGAAGGGCAAGCACAAGTCAATCTTCAAGGAGGAGTTCACTGATTCCATCGAGAAGCACATTTCGAAGTTAGACTTGATTGACGCCGATGAAGAAGCGGAACATCTTCCTAGTGGCGGCAGATCTGATGGCGAAGTTGCTCTAGATGCCGAGGACGATGTCGGGCTGAACTTGTCTCCCATGATTGCGCCTAGGGAAGATCCTGGATTCCTATCGCCCCTCACCCTGGCTGCGACTGCGGGAACACTTATTGCGGGAGGAGTTGCAGCGATGACAAGGGCTCGGAGCTTTTCCAGTAACAACATATAGCTTGTTTGAATTTTCGTCCAACAAATATCACACATTAATATCGCCCTTTCTTTCTTGTCTTGCACAGTACAATCACACTTCTGTTACATCCCTGCTCCCCACACTCTGTGTCCCTCATAGACCCGTCAACTTTTCGAACGGATTATGTGCTGTACCTGGTTTGACCACAGCAGTCCCTCCGCCCCCCCCCCTCCTTCCATTCCCCTCACTCCCACCTCTCCTGCCTAAAGCAGCTTTCCCCGAGTGCATTTCCACCACCCCCCCCAGCTCCTCGTTCGCGTCACTAACAGACTTCAAGAAAGCTTCACCGAGGCGGACCCTTCTCTTTTTTTCGCCCATGACCCTCCAAATCATGAACGCCCTTTGACACTTCATCCTCGCCACCACCGCCATTGCGCACTTCTCCCTTTCCCTGCTTACCCAGACGGATTTCCCTTTCTTGAGAAATAGCAAGCAGTCATTCTTCAATCTTACCCGGTCTTCCTCCTTCTCCGTGGAGTACCTTTCCTTGCACGCCTCGAGAAGGTCAACTGTCTCTTGAAGCATGTCCTCCTTCTCTGCCATTAATCCCTCGATGGTTTGGGCCATTTCTTCAACGATATTTTGGTCTTCTTCGCTAACGACGTTCCTTATGACGACATCCTGAGAATCCTCCGCCACTTTTCCCGAGTCTTTCTTGCTGCGAAAGATTGGCGAGTCCCTGGCTATCGATGGCTTCGGCTTGGCTCCCTCGGCCTCCTGCTCGTCCTGAAGAAGCTTGAGTTTCCCCTTGACCTCTTCAAGTTCGTGTTCGCTCTCGACGAAATTCTCGAACACAGTTTCATACTTTTTGGTCATGCCCTCATTCTCCAGGTGCAGCCCTCTCATAGACTCCTCGGCCATTTCCAATTTCTCCTTATTGTCCAGCACAGTAGTCTGCAAGTCCTTTATCTCAGCCCGCAATCTCTCAACCTCTTTGTCCTCTTCCAAAGACACGACCTCGATTATGGATTCTCGCATTCTCTCGATACAATTGTAGTAACTCTCCTCGCTATCGAATTCCCCTTTCATGAAAGGTTGAATGAGTTTTATAGATAAAGCTGACACTGCCTTGTCACCAGGGGCGAGAGCCGCAATCTTCTCTTGAATCAAGGCCAAATTTGTTTCGTACTGTGCCTGTGACTCAAAGGGAGAATCGAAGGGCGACATGATCTTAGCGGCGACGTTGCTCGCACTGGCACTCTCTGTGACCGTGGCGGGTTCTTGGGTCTTCAACCGGTCTACTTCCAATTCAAGCTCACCAATCCTCTTCTCTGCCTTGATGGTGCGCTCGTTTTCAGCTTCCTTGATCTTGGTGAGCTCGGCTATTTTCTCTTCGAGTTCCCTCTTGGCCGCCTCCAGGTCCACCTCGAGGTTTTTAGCTGCTTTAGATTGGTTAGACTGCTCCTCTCTCAAACTCTGCGCCGTTGACACGTCTTTAGCTGCGTCTCGGAGGGTGAGTATTTCATTTTCGAGCTCCACCTTCTCTGACTCTAACGAAGCCAATCTAGCCGACGCCTCTGCCATCCATGTATCTGATGCCGCAGAGCTCTCGGTCAGGGAAGTCAACTCCGCCTCAAGCTTCGCCTTTTCGGATGTTAGTGATGCAACTCTGGAATCAAGCTCCTCCTTCGAAGTCGTTTCTTCCTTCACTCTCTTCAACTCCTCCGTGAGCTCCACCTTCTCTGACTCTAACGAAGCCAATCTAGCCGACGCTTCTGCCATCCATGTATCTGATGCCTCAGAACTCTCGGTCAGGGAAGTCAACTCCGCCTCAAGTTTCGCCTTCTCGGACTCGAGCACGCTCTTGTCCTTCGACAGCTCATCAAGTTTTGTCTCCAGAGACGCGATTGTCGATCCCTCCGCAGTGATCTTCTCCTCCTGCACCCGTTTCAGCTCCGCAGTCAGGTTCACCTTCTCGGACTCGAGCGAAGCCATTCTTGACGATGCCTCCGCCATCCAAACGTCTGCCGCTGCGGTATTAGCCTTCAGTGTAGCAATCTCTCCCTCGAGTTTCACCTTTTCGGATTCTAGCGACGCTACTCTCGAATTGAGGTCCTTTTTAGTGCCCGTGTCCTCTTGTGCCCTCTTCAACTCAACCTTGAGCGCTGCCTTCTCGGACTCTCGCCTCTCCATTTCGAGTGATGAGTTGCTTTGAAGCCACTCGGCCTGTCTTTCGAGGCCCTCTACCTTGTCTTGCTCCAATATAAGTGCTGCTTCGAGCTTTTCGATTGTCTCTTGCTTCGAGCCAATTTCTCCACCAGCCTCTTGTTTGTAGTCAGCCAGCCTTTTCTCTAGCTCAGCGATCGCGACTCCAGCTTCTCTATTTGCGTCCTCTACCTTTTTCTCATTCTCAGCCGCAATTTTTTCTGCTTCGTCGGCCCTCTTGGCCTCTGCCTCGGCTGTCTCATCAGCGTCTTTCAAGGCTCTTTCGCTCTCTGCGACGCTCTCCAAGCTCCCCCTCCTCTCTTCCACGATCCTCGACTCTAGCTCTTGAGCCTTTGTTTTCGCGGCCTTCAGCTCCGCTTCAACCTCTTTCAACCTCTCTCCTGCTCTCTTGACAGCTAACTCGCTTCTCTCTATAGTCTCGAGGCTGCTTATTCTCTCTTTCTTCAGCTCCTTCACTTCCTGCGTCATGCGCTCGCGCTCGCTCTTGAACTCCTCGAGCACCTCTTCTGTGCCCATTCTCTCATTCCTCATGCTCCAGAGTTCCCTCTCCAGCTCCCCATTCTCAGAGAGTGCGCGCATCATCTCTGCGTTCACGACCTCGAATTTCTTGTGGATTGTGTCGACACCCTCCTCTCCTGCAACCTTTTCAGACTTGAGTTTGGACAGGCTCTTCTCGGCATCGATCCTTCTACTCTCTTCCTGCTTGGACTTCTTCTTTTCGGCTTGCACGATATCGCCTATATTCTTCAGTTCCTCCTGCAATTCCTTCATGGACTCTTCGCCCATTTCGACAGCCGCCTCAAGCCTTCCCTTCATGGAGTCCTTCTCCGCCTCAAGCTTCTCGTAGATGTGCTTCTGGTAGACAATTTCTCCGTCCTTCTCGTCAAGTTCCTCAACGAGCTTCTCGATTCTTGAGCTCAGCTCGTCGACCATACCGGTGACGCGCTTGAACTCGCTGTTCCGCGCGAACGCCGCGCGACGGGCGGCTTCGAGGTCGCTCTCGAGCCGAGCAATCTCTTCGGAGTCTCCGACTTCAGTTGACTTGAGGTGACTCAGCTCCTTCGTCACCCTCTCTAATTCAGCGCGGGAGGCAAACGCGGTTTGTCGCTCTGCCTCTAGATCGTTCTCCAGCCTGGCCATCTTGGACTGACTAGCCACCTCGGTGGTCTTGAGGTCTGTCAACTCCTTCGTGACATTTTCCTTGTCATGCTTGATTTCCTCGAACTTTGCGTGTTCAGCCCTAAGCTTCCTCTCCAGGTCCCTCTTTCCCTCCTCTGCGTCCTCCAGGGCCTCCATTGATTTTTCGACCTCAATTTTGTATCCTTTCTTTGTGTCTCTGATGTCATGTTCAAGTATCTCTGCCTTTTCGTCCGCTTCCTTGAGCCTCATCAGGAGAGTGTCTTTCTCCTTCTTCATTCTAGTCATCTGTCTCTTGGCGTCCTCAAGCTCCTCCGCCTTTTCAAGGGCCTCCCAAAGCTTCGCCTTCAGCCCTTCCCTCTCGACCATTAGCTTTTCCCTCGCCTTGTCTCCCTCCCTCAACTGCTCCTTGATGTCCTCCGCTTTCCCGAGTCCTGCTCTGAGTCTCAGCACTGCCTCCTCTAACTCGGCAACCTTGACTTGGCATTCAGAGAGCTCAGACTTGGTCCTGTCGAGCTGCGATGAGCGAAGCGTGCGATTCAAGGTTAGGGGGGTTGTGGTCCGCGTTGCTTGCTTCACTCGCGGGGGGTTGTGGGGTTTTAGTTAATTCGTCCCTTCCTCACCTTCGCCTTGGTTGCCCTGTTCTCCTCCTTCGCCTCCTTCTCCCCCCTTGTCGCTCGCTCCATCCCCTGCTTCGCCTCCGCCGCCCTCGCCACGGCGTCCGCCCTGTCCCTCTCCAGGCCCACGGCCTCCTCCCCCCTCTTATCCAGGCATGCCTGGAGGTGCCTGATCTGTTCCATGTACCGGTCGCTGCTTACGACGGTCGCCGGCGTCGACATTGCCGTCGGGGCGGGGGTCGATAGGTGTTGCATAGACATTGGGGTCGCCATTGGAGTAGCCGTGGACATTCTTTGGGGAGTGGAAACGCCGGGAGTCCTACGAACGCGCTCGAACATTTTCCTTCCTTCCATGCTCATTGGCGTCGAGTTCTTCCTCGCGCTTACTATTCCGGTGGCAGAGAGGGCCTTGACAGTCTGCTTCAGACTCGTGTTCTCGAAGAGTACCCTTTCAGCCTCCTCGACCTTGGTGGTGAGAGACTTGCACTTTTCGACGAGCTGAGCATTGGCTTGGAGGAGGTCGTAATTTTCCTTAGCTGTGCTGGTGGTCGGGGTAGGGGTCTCTTCCCTCAGCTCCTTTGAGCTTTTTGTCTCCCTCTCCGCCTCGATCCTCATCTCCCTCTCCCTTGCCAGTCCCTTTTTCATCTCCTCCCTTTCGACTTTGAGAATGTTGAGTTGCTCCATCGTTCCATCCGCCTCTAACTTCAGGCTGCAATCAAGGTAGCGAAGGAGCGAAGGTTGTTCGAATCAGCAGCAGTGTCAGTAGTTTGTGTTTAAAACCTAGTTCCGTCCTCCCGTTCTCCCTTTTTCCTTCATCTCACCTATTAGCTCTATCGACCTCCCCATGTAGTCTCTCCGTAACGTCCCTAAGTTCTTCCCTTAATCGTTCCGTCTTCGCCTTCTCCTTCCTCTCCTTCTCCTTCCACTCCGCGACCGCAACCTCGAACGCACCAACCTCCCTTTCCATCTCACCGCTCTCCTTCGATAGAACATTTACCCGCACCCCCAACTCCTTATTCTCGGAACTCAGCTTCTTCACCTTGGCTACTTCAGCCTCGAGTTGGTGTTGTTTCTTTATCCCTTCCATAAGCTCCTCATCATACGTCTCCTGTAGTTCTCGAAGGTTCGTCGAGAGTTTTTCAACTTGTTCCTCAAGTTGTTTTTCTCTCTCATCATGTCCCCGTTTCGCGTCGTCTACGCTCCCTTCGTCGTTTCTTTTTTCCGACCGAATTTTGCTGCGGCGGGTCGTCCCTTGCGTTAGTTTTAAGGTAAGGGCTGTAGGCGCGTTTTGCTCCCTAGGACCAACTCTTTTTTAGCCCTTCCCCCCCCAACGCTCTCTCACCTTTCGATTGATTTGACCTTGCTCAACTGCCCAGCCAGTTCCTCCCTCGCTCGCTTTAGCTGTTCCTTAAGTAGCACAGTCGCGGACTGTGCGCTAGACTCCTTTCTCCTAAGTTCCTCAGCCTCGTTTTTAAGTCTGTTAACTTCGGACTGTGCGCTAGACTCCTTTCTCCTAAGTTCCTCAGCCTCGTTTTTAAGTCTGTTTACTTCGGACTGTGCGCTAGACTCCTTTCTCCTAAGTTCCTCAGCCTCGTTTTCAAGTCTGTTTACTTCGGACTGTGCGCTAGACTCCTTTCTCCTAAGTTCCTCAGCCTCCTCTTTAAGTCTTGTGATTTCGTCCTTAGTTTTCTCCTCCTTTCTCTTTCCTTCCTCCCTCTCATTTTCAAGTCTGTTAATTTCGTCCTTACTTTTCTCCTCCTTTCTCTTTCCTTCCTCCCTTTCATTTTCAAGTCTTCTGATTTCATCCTTAAATTCCTCATGAGCGGATTCAGCACTATCCTTAAACCTTTTAAGTGTATCATTAAGACTCTCAAGTCTGTTAATCTCCCCTTTTAATTCCTCATTCTCAATCTCCAGGTGTGAGTGTGTATTGTTATGATGTTGTTGTTTAATCATCTTCTCCTTCTCTAGTTCCGTCGTGAGTTCTTCAACGCGTTTAAGAGACTTGTCTTTCTCTCTTATAATTTCCTCCTTCAGTTCCCTGATGGTTGCCTTCAACTTTACCCTTTCCTCGTCCTTTTCTTCCTCCTTCCTTTTGTCTCTCGTTTCCCTGTCCACTCGTTCCTCGTTAACCTCGTTAATCCTCTTCTCAATTTCATCCTTCTCATCCCTTTCCTTTTTCAGTCTCTCTTCTAGTTCCTCGGTCCTCTCGGTTTGTATGCGGATTGCTTCCTTCGCTTCCTTCTCAATCTCAGCTAAACTTTCCGTCAGCCGTTTAGCTTTAAACCTCTCTTCCTCAACTTCCCTTTTGGCTCTCTCGTTTTCTCTCCTACCCCTCTCAACTTCCCTCTCGTTCCTAATCTTCTCCTTCTCAAGCATCTCCATCTCCTCCTTCAAGTTCTCATTTTCCTCCTTAATCCCATCCTTCTCTTTCTTGATAGATTTAAGTGCTTCCCCAAGTACTTTAATTTCCCTCCCCGCCTCCTCTCTAATTTTCTCCCCCTCCCTCCTCGTTTCCTCCCTCGCCTCCTTCTGCGCGTTCCTAATATCCAACCTCTTCTTCTCCTCCCATTCCTCCCTCTCTTCATTCTCCCTTCTCCCCCTCTTCTCTAATTCCCTCTCCATAATTTCCTTCCCCCTCTTGATTTCCTCCTCCATATCCCTCCTAATAACCTCCCATTCCTCTCTCATTTCATTCTCCCTCCTTCCCCTCTTCTCAAATTCCCTCTCCATAATAACCTTCCCTCTCTTAATCTCCTCCTCCATATCCCTCCTCTCCTCATCTCTCGTCCTTTCCGCCGCAGCCATCCTCTCAATTTTCCTTTTAGCTTCCTCATACTTAGCCTTCTCCTCAGCAGCAACCCTCCTCACCTCCTCACCCTCCCTTTCAGCCTTCTCCCTCCTAATGCATTCCTCTTCCCTTTTCTCCCCTTCTATTTTAAGTAGTTTTTTGAGTCTATCATTTTCGTTTGTATCCTCCCAATGTTTCCTCTCCTCCCTTCGTTCTTCCCTCATTCTCTGGAACTCCTCCTTAACTCTTCTCCCTTCCTCTAGTTCCCTTTCCATACCTTCCATTTTTCTTCTATACCCTTCCTTAATAGCGTTCCCCTCCCTGTCAGCCTTCTCCCATATTTCATCCCTTTCTATTTTAATCACGTCGACTTCTAAAGTGCGTTCCTTAACCTCCCTCCTAAGCTTCGTAACTTCCTCTCTAAGTCTCTCTTCGATTTCCAAGTACTCCCTCCTCCCTTTGAAAAGTTTATCCCTCTCCCTCTCCCACCCTTTACATCGATCTTCCGCGTCCCTCATTTTAATCTCCATATCTCTATTAACTTTTTTAAGTACCACAACCTCCTCCTGTTTCGCAGTCAGTTCATCGGACAGGTTTGAGGCGTGGGTTTTATAATAACCTAAATCTGCTTGAGCTGATATACCGCGACTACGTAACGTCTCTAATTCTGACTTGTATGTTCCTAGTAAAGAGTAACCTTCGATAAGGTTAGTTTCATGATTGGTGTTTAGTAGCGTAGTAGTAGTCTCCGTATCCGCTTGGGTTAGTTCCGTTGGTAGTTGGTTTGTGTTGTTCGTAGTTTTCGGTCTCGGTGTTTGTATACTATGTCCTAATCCTCCGTTGTCCTCTAGTGTTCTCACGACCGACATAGCCTTTAAACACAAGAGAGAGAGAGAGACAGAAGAGAGAGAGAAGGTGGTGGGGGGGGGAGGGGGGGGGAGGTGTTAGAATTACTCAAACCATAATTCGCCAAACCATAATACACCCTCTCACCCCCCCCCTATATTTACCTTTTCCATAAGTCCTTCAACACCCTCCTGAACTTCGTCTTCAACTTTATTAATGCTATCCCCCAGTAACCTAACTTGTGGTAACTCTGGTGAGAATCTGCTGACAGCGTTCTTCCGAAGTAGGTTATCTTGTGGGTGTGATGTTGAGATATGTTGAACGTTTGATGTTTGTTTAGGTAGTAGGTTAGGTGTAGGCGGTGGTGGTATGTTTGGTGGTGGTATATTATACGACGATATGTTCTCGTCGTTATGACCTGCTGAGTGGAAGCTTGAGTTCAGGTTCATGTCATCTTTCGTTATGAAACGTTGTGTTGTTGAGTAAACCCCTGTGAATAGGTTCCTAGAACTATCCCCCTCTTCCGCATATTCTTTCTCCTTCCCCCCCTCATCCGTTCTCCTATTCCTTTCCCCTAATGGTGTAATTTTCCACTCCCCTCCTTCCCTTTCTGTCCTATATTTTCCCCCCCCACCATCCTCCCCTTCATTCTTACTTCTCTCCCATCCGCATATAACATCAGCTAAAACAATCCCACTCTTAACTAGATTCCCATCATTCAAATGTGGTGAGTAAATCATAACAGCTTTCCTGAACGCTGTTGTTAAATCCTTAAGCGACCTTCTAGTCTGAGGGGTAATCCTCCCCCCGGAGTTTAAGGGGAGGGTAGGGGAGGGGGATTTTGAACATAGGGAGGAGAGGAGGGAGGCGCAGACTAGACCGGAGGACCACTCGAAGGAGGAAGACGTTGAAAGACCAGGATGACCATGCTGGAGGTGGGGGGGGGGGCGATAGAGGGGAAGCGAAAAGGGGGGGAATGGGGGGAATGGGGGGGGGGTGGGGGTTTAGATCCTATCCCGTGTTTTTGTGTTTGCAGGATCGCTTCCCCAGGTCGTGTTCTAGATCGTCTTTAGCTTTCGTCAGTATCTGAACCAACGTGTGTTGTGTGTTCCCTCACCTCCTCCGACTTTAAAATGTCCTCCAAAGCCTCCGTACTTAGCATAGCCTCCATAGTAACACTAAGTGTAAAAACATCCCCAGCTATCTCAACTGATACCTCGTCTGTCATACCACCGGGGAGGATGAGAGTTGAGGTTAAGGTAGAGGTAAGGAAGGTTTGAAACATTTGAGAATGGGAGAGGGAGGAGGGGAGAGATGGGGTATCGGTGGAGAGGGCTACGTCCATTAGAAGCCTCTGAAGTTTGTATTTTGGGGGGGAGAGAGAGGGAGGGAGGGAGGGAGGGGGGTAAGGAATATGTGTATGGTCGTTTTTGAGATTGAAGCTGGGATCGTCGTTACAATCTTTGTCCTATCTGCCCTCCTCGTGGCTGGTAGTTACGGTTAATTCCGTCTCAGTTCCGTATTTCAATGTGTTGTATTCAATGTGTTGTTTTCAATGAGTTCTCACCTTTACCCAAGCTGCCACCTTGACTACTTGGGGGTCTGATAGTGGGTAAGAGTGTGCCATGTTGTTTGTGCTTGTTGATGTTGTGCTTGTTGATAGTGTTGTATGTGTGTGTGTGTTGACGGTGTTGTTGTTGACGGTGTTGTTGTTGATGTATAGGGGAGATGGTTTGTAATTTTAAGCCAATTTCAGCCAATTTGCGCCAATTTCCCTTACTATCACTCTATATGTGGGTATTATAAGTGAGTATGAGAGAATATATTTGAATGATGTTAAATTATTGCGTCAAAAGTGTTTTTAGTTTGTTTTTGACTTTTGAGCCATTTTTAGGCGGATTTCGAGACTTTTGTGAGGCCCCATTTTGAGAGCTTCCATTCTCCCATTTTATCCCTTTATATCCACGCATCTCCACTCATATCTACGCATCACTTATATCCCTTTATCTCCACTCATATCCACATAAGGAGGTATTTAGAAGTAATTTAGGAGAATTAAACACCCACTTCATTCACGACATCGCAAATCACATCATCCATTTTATCCACACAATTCTACCCATTTTACACACCATTCTACGACACCTCTTTAGCCACGTTTTAGCCACATTATAACAACACTACTGACGCACGCATTAGCTACACAAGTAAGAAGAAGTAGAGAGGCCTGATAGAGACAAAGAGAGGACATAGACAGAGACAACAGAGAGACTAACAACAACAACAACAACAACAGAAAGACATAGTGCACAAATACACTCCCTAGACGAATATCATCTCTCATCACAACTCATCTCCAACAACCTACAACTCATCTCCTAACTTCACCATGCCTACTGTCAAGCTTTTGAAGATGGTATACATCATGACACTACTCATCATGCTAATCATCATGATGAGCGTCCCTGTAACCTCATCAAAAGCAACGCCTCCCATTACACCTTCCACGACACCTTCCACAAACAAAGCAACTAACAACATGAAAGGAAACAAGGGGACAAACAATGAGGTGAGAAGTTGGCTCAAGGGTTAAATCGTTAACAAGATGTTAGCCGCAAATGCTGACCACAAATGTTGACCACAAATAATGACCCACAAACACTCAACAAACATTCGCAAGCGCCCTTTCACCTATTACCCTTAATCTACCCTGAAATATTATCTTACACCAACCCCTCCCTCCCTCCCTCCCCCACCCTCTCTCTCCAGTCATCCCCTCCACCATCCTCCACCCCAAACCCTGAAGTCACAAAGTTCCGCTTAACCCAGTCCCACCTCTACTCCCACCTCCACCTCCTCCTCTCTGAAGTTCTCTCCCTCCCCCCCCACTCCCTCTCCCCTTCCTCCAAGTCCTTCGTCCCCACCCTCCAAGAAAGTACGACCGACCCCGCGAAGCCTAAGGACCTATCATCCCTTGCAGCCCCACCATTTGCAGTCGCACTATCTACGGATAAGAAACCATACCCATGCTTATACTCATACACAACACCCCCAAACACCGTCGTCATATCACCACTACCAACTTCCTCCACATCATCACTCTCACCTACCTGCGATACACCTTCACCACAAATAGGGGAGTGGGTTGGTTTGAAAACCCTCCTCCGTTTATACCGTACATCCCCCCAATCAGTAGAACCATTATTCCATGGAAAGTACCCAATAACATCCTCCAAAATAAACCCATGGTTCAATAGAAAGGGTGTATCACAAGTGAAACACCGTACTGTTAAAGGAGCGTTTGTTAAGTGCGTACTTGATAAAGTAGGGGATAATAACAACCTATTAAAGAAGGTTAAATTACTTAGATTCATAGTAGAGATTAGCATCGTTACAACGGTTGTTAGAATGCTGGGTTTAAGTAGTGTTGTGAAAATGGTACTTTACAGGGCGGTTAATAGTAAAATAACATGGTCGAAACACACTATATGGTCGCGGATACTATACGCACCCCTACCACTAAAGTTGTATATCGCACAGCTTGTAGGGATGGGGTGGGAAAGGGTTGAAGGGGGGGTGGGAGGATGGTGTAGGGATAGGATGGTGGAGTGGGAGGCAGAGGAAATTGAGAAGGGGTTTTTAAACACACTTGGTGGAGGGGAGGAAGAGGAGGAGGAGGATGAGGATGGGGAGGAGGAGTATTACGATACCGAGACAGACTCCGAATGAAGTGTGTGTATGTGGGGAGGGGGTGAGGGGTGAGGATGTCAGAGATACGTAGGTTGTTACTATGAATTTAGCCTTTTCCTAATTTTAAATTTTTTCAAGATTCTTGAAAGAAAAAGTAACAAACCTACATTAAATACAGGTCCCTTTTCTTTCTTTCCTATTCTCCCTTTCTCTCTCTCTCTTCTCCCTTGCTTTTGTAACGTTTCTCTCATTATGTTTGGAACCGGTTTCTCGGTAACATTTTCTTCAATTGAATCCCCCTTTGACCCTATCGATCGCACCTTCAACCCTAATGATACCTTCGACGACCGGGTGTCCCGCGTGTTCCTTTTTCAGCCTAAAAAGAGTTGTGGGTGAGGGGGGTGGGGTGGGGGTTAGGGTGAAAAACCATTTTATCACTTTAAGAGTGCGAGCAGTTTTGTCCCTTCCCTTCCCCCCCCATTATCCTTCTCTTCTCTCTATTCTCAATCTCTCTCTACCATTTCTCACCTCTCCACGGTCTCCCCCGCCTTTCCCTTCCTTGCCCTAACAGCGCTCAGGTTAACAAGCATATCAGCTTTATCCCCTTCCCCCACCTCCCCTCCAAGTTCCTCAACCATCCCCATCGCGTCCATCAAATTACCCTCCGCCTTATCAAGTTCACCCATCCCAACCCTGATGGCAGCGAGTGAATTAAGAATCATAATACTAGGCCCGTACTGCTCCCCTAAAGTACTCAAAGCATAAACACCTTCCTCCATCCTCGTTCCCCCCTTTCTCGCCGCTACCCACGCTAACGCAAGCTGACTTAGTGTTGCATCCTCGTCCGCTTGTAGCATAAGGTTTAAAGACCTCTCTGCCAAGTCCAAACGATCCATGCGGAGGTAGATCTGGACGGATAATGCAAGGTGCTCAAGGGTTAAACCCTGGTGGACTAGACGGAGTGCGGATTTAACGTCACCGGCGTTTAGGTGTATCATACCGGCTATTAATGAAACGGTTGTTGAGGACTGATTGTCAGCAGCGAGCTGGTTAGCCTGATCGGGGATGGAAGGAGAGGGGGATTGGAGGTACGAAGCTAGGAGGGAAATTGCGCAGTGGGAGGGGGGGGAGGAGGGGGTCACGGAAGAGATTACGGAGGCGTAGTCACCCATACCGATCTTTGAACGGAGGACGAACTGTGGGGATGGGGGGGGGGAGGGGAGGGGGGGGGGAGGAAAGTGTGAGGGGGGGGAGGATAAAGTTACGTCAACCATCTATATGCGGTTGCGTCGTGAATGAGCGAGAGAATCCCGCAGCTGGAACCTGCCAGGACACTTCCCTACCCGCAGCTTCCGGCCCTTGAGCTCAGGTGCGGGGGGATTCAGTGTTGAGGACAATGTGGCAGTCTAAATAGTGATCCCAGAACGGGAAGCCACAATATCACGCCACAATGTTGCTCGTACGATTAGAACAAAGTACATAGTGGTGGTTATGACAAGGTGGTTGGCCCTGACAAGGTGGTAGTCCTGATTTCTCACCTCATCTCGTTCAGTTTTTTGGGCATCATTTAGATTTCTACTGATTGTTTTACTCTCATCAATAGCAAGCTGATTAATTAGAAGAGTATTGAAGAGTTGGGAGGTGAGAATGATGGCGTAATGATGAGTATGGAGTAAATATGGAAGGGAGAAGAGAGAGGGACGATGAACAAATCTTTAAGGACACTTTTCCCCCAGTTATGAACGGAAGTGAGACATTTTCAATCAACCAATCGCTCACCTTATAGTGTCCGAGGTAGAAGAGCGTGCGGAGAGAGTAGAGGGTGTCAACGTCGTCCATGCTGAAAGAAATGCCTGAAATTGGCTAAAATTGTGAAAACTAACTAACCTCGGTCCTGCCGGTCGGAGCCGGTTTCCGAGGGTCGGAATCTAAAGAAGAAAAGAGTAGGAAGGCTCAGTCATCTACCTTAAGCATCATATCAGGTGCGTCCCGCCGCTCATTTCGGACTCTCATTTCGGATTTATCCTCTAGTCCCCGAGTCTCCTGAGTTTCCCACTTCAAACACTCATTTTCTAACCCCCCCATATCCTTCCGTGATTTCTGTTTCCTTTGGTTTTTCTACCAGCAAGAGAAGAAGCGGAGGATCTGAGGTCATCACCTATCTCAAGGGTTACATCAATCAGGTGCGTTCTGGCACTCATTTTTTCGGACTCTCATTTCGGATTTATCCTCTCAGTCCCGAGTCTCCCGAGTTTCCCACTTCAAACACTCAATATCTAACCAACCCATATCCTTCCGCGTTTTCTGTTTCCTCGGTTTCTACCAACAGCCGAACACCATACAACATATACCGTATACCGCATGTCATTCGTACCCACGCCCGACCCCATTCAGTACCTGGCCAGAGGGTCAGTAATGGAAGAGAAGATCGTCGTGTATGACGGGAAAAGGTCGTTCAAGGGGGATACGAGTATCACAGGTTTCACTGTTGCAGATGGGGTCACTGAGATTGGTTATATTGCCTCAGAGTATTCTGGTGCCTTTGAGGGGTGCACGGGACTAACGTCGTTGGAGGGTCTTCGTTCTACGGGAGTCACTACGATTGGCAAAGAGGCATTTTATGGATGCACGGGCTTGACATCGTTGGAGGGTATTCCTACGGGAGTCACTACGATTGGTGGATCTGCCTTTTCTGGATGCAAGGGCTTGACATCGTTGGAGGGTCTTCCTACGGGAGTCACTACGATTGGTGAAAGGGCCTTTTGGGGATGCACGGGCTTGACTTCGTTGGAGGGTCTTCCTACGGGAGTCACTGAGATTGGTGGGCATGCCTTTTATGGATGCACGGGCTTGACATCGTTGGAGGGCCTTCCTCTGGGAGTCACTACGATTGGTAATGGTGCCTTTCAGGGATGCACGGGCTTGACGTCGCTGGAGGGTCTTCGTTCTACGGGAGTCACTACGATTGGTGGTGCCTTTCGTGGATGCACGGGCTTGACATCGTTGGCGGGTCTTCCTACGGGAATCACTGCGCTTCGTGATGGTGCCTTTCAGCAATGCACGGGCTTGACGTCGTTTGAGGGTCTTCCTACGGGAGTCACAGAGATTGGTCAACATACCTTTTATGGATGCACAGGCTTGACATCGTTGGAGGGTCTTCCTACGGGAGTCACTACGATTGGTATGCAAGCCTTTGATAGATGCACGGGCTTGACGTCTTTGGAGGGTTTTCCTACGGGAGTCACTACGATTGGTAAACAGGCCTTTCATGGATGCACGGGCTTGACGTCGTTGGAGGGTCTTCGTTCTACGGGAGTCACTAAGATTGCTTTTGGTGCCTTTGATGGATGCACGGGCTTGACGTCTTTGGAGGGTCTTCCTACGGGAGTCACTGAGATTAGTGGGCATGCCTTTGCCGCATGCACGGGCTTGACGTCTTTGGTTGGACTTCCTCCACCACAAAACATCTTCTATGCAGAAAACACCTTCTATAAGTGCAAGCCCCTCTCTGTCATGCAGGGCCTTGAAGAATCCCAAATGCCCTCCCGAGACTTTTTCAAGAAGCAACTCTCCGAATACCCCAATCACTTCAAGTTGATGTCTTCATATCTAACGATTGAGGAATTCAAAAATCTTCTACAATCTCTTCGCACCGAAGTGCTCTTTCACCAAGAATCAGCCTCCACCCCCCCCTTCACGCCCCTCCACTTCCTGTGCGCCAACAGAAATCAGGATCTTCTCCAACAAGCCGTCCCCCTGCTCATTCGCATCGACCAATCATGGACATCCAAGAAGGAGGTGGCGAGATTGTACACACCCCTTCACTTTGCGAGGTAAGTAATGCAAGCTAGCAAACAATTCTGCCATGCATACTAATACTAACCCCTCCCCCCCCCCCTTCCCCCCC
>BRYA01000019.1:0-67644 GCA_030267965.1 Triparma columacea | reverse complement strand
AACCCCTACCTTTACCCCAACCCTTACCCCTACCTTAACCCCTACCTGACCACTAACCCAAATCATCAGTTTTTTTGGTCCTAAACAGGGACTCCTTACAATACTTTCAAACCACTTTAACACTCTCACAATACATCTACTACACTTCTAAAATACTCACAAAGCACTTTAAAACTCCCACCCCCACACCAAACAACCCTAATACTTACACTAAAGTCACAACAATACTAAATCAAATCATTTTATCCTACAAATGTTGCTGCCCTATTAGTCACTCCCCATCCTCATCTTCAATTGGCAAAACACTGCTCACTTTCGCCTTTCCACCTCCTACCACTACTATATCTCCACCATCAGCACCTCCAACACTTGCTCTTCTAATACTTGCTCTCAAAGTACCTGCTAGACCACCTTCAGCTTCAGCATCAACACTTGCTCTCCTAACACTCTCTCTCCTTCTAGCATCTCCATCTGCTGGAATAAAATCTACAGGTACTTTAGCCTTCAATACACCAGTAAACCAGTCTGGTTTCTCCTCTTCCCATTTATCCCAGTTTAAGCCAACCCATGACTTAATTTCTCCTTCAATTGAGACCCAATGATGTTTTGACCTTTTAAAGACTGAAAACATTATTGCATCACTTTTCCCTTCAAGAAAATATGCCATAGTCTTGTCCTTCCCTCTTTGTATGCTCCAAAAAGTTTGCAAGTACTTCTTCTCAATGTTCAAAAAGAAGAAAACAAAGCATAGGGTAGTTATTGGTATGAAATAGTTCATAATTGATGATGCAATATAAATTGCCTTCTCATCAACATAAGGTGAAGCTATGAATATAGACCCTGGCAGACTTCCCATTGTCAACACAAGACCAAACAACCAATACACTCCCCCAACCTCATTGGGATGCCTAAAGTGCACAATTGAAGTGAAGTCTACAATGATCTTTACAACCACTCTGTTAAGAATACTATTCACAATCTCTATGTAACCCCCCACTGGTATCCAGTACCAAAAGTCACCCCTCAATATCTTAACCAGCAAGTAGAGACCAAGGTCAGCTCCAATGTAGAGAATGGCCCAACTACTTCCCATCAACCCAAGAAGAACTATTGTTGAACACCTTATTAGAAGCATGCCTGCAGTGACCAGCAACATTGACACAAATGCTACTGTTCTCTTGCTTGCTTTTGCAGGTATATACCCATAGAAGTCAGGTGCCGTTTCTCTCCTAACAGGGTCTGTGTCCCGGTCATAACTAATTGTTGCTGAGGCAAAGCCTGTTGTAACTGCTGAAACTGCTAGTGAAAGCCATGTTGAAGTTCCAACTGCTTTGTCACTGGTTGATATAGCCATAAGTTGGATAATCACTGCAGGGATTGCCTCGGCAAACATTTCAGATACTTTCATACTTATCATCTCAAACATTGGATCAACTGCAGCCCCAACCTCTTGCTTTGCTCCAGTTGCCACCCTGTATGCATCTACTGCAGGCTTAAACCCTATCAAAATTGGAAGCCACTCCCTAACCACTCTCGTCATCCCCAACCTCCTGTATGCTCCCCAAACAAAAAGCATTTGTATCCCAATTGATGCCACCAAACTTGCCAAAGAAGCCTTAAAGTATCCCCCCTTCTTATCAATCCAAAACATGTACGTCACATACACATCAGTTAGCAAATCTGCCATACTAGTGATAGCACCAACAGTAACCCTCGCCTTTAACCCCCAAGGAACTTCCTCCAACAGCCTGTAGCTAATTGTCTCAAGCATAGGTCTGAACCATTCATACTCCTCATCAAGCTCCTGCAAAGCAGGGAAATTTAAGATGAAGGCATCCACTGCAGCAGCTGGCTGAGTATTAATAGCCAAACTCTTTGCTAGAGACTCTCCAATCTCCCGTCCTTCAGTCTCTCCCAGCTCTACAGCCTTACCCTCTACATTCCTCAACTTACACAATTTGTTCTTGACAACAGCGCCAAGCATTGGTGTAACAAATGCGTACTTCTCTGCAGCCTGTCTCAGAATGTAGTTATTCCCAATGAATAACCTTACAGCTTCCTCCTTTGTCATTCCCTTCTTCCTGAAAATTAATGCAACCAACAGTTGCTCGCCCAACAACTTTCCTATTTTTTTAGAATCTAAATCTGCATATTCTTGTGCAGTATCATTCACAGCATGTAAAGAAACCAATTCACCTCCATTGTCCAAGCCAACACTTGCTCTCCTGATACTTGCTCTAAAAGCACCTGCTATACCAACCTCAGCTTCAGCATCAACACTTGCTCTCCTTTCACTCTCTCTCCTTCTAGCATCTCCATCTCCTGGAATGAACTCAACTGGCACGCTAGCTTTAAATGCATCAGTAAACCACTCTGGCAGCTCTTCTTCCCATTCAGCCCAGTTTAAGCCAACCCACTTCCTTACTTCCCCTTCAATTGAACTCCAGTGATGCCTTGATTTTGCAAAGACTTGAATCTTTGTTGCATCGCTTTCCCCTTTGAGGAAATATGCCATTGTCAAATCCTTCCCACTTTGTGTACTCCAGAAGGTTGGGCAGTACTTTTCTTTAATGTTCAAAAAGAAGACAGCAAAGCACAGGGTAGTGAGCGGTATGAAATACGTCATGATTGTCGATGCTATATCAATAGCTCTCTCATTCACATTAGAATAAGCTACAAATATTGACACTGGTAGGCTTACCATTGTCATTGCTAGACCAAACAACCAATATGCTCCACCAATATCGTATGGATGCCTAAACTGCACTATCAAGGTGAAGTCTACAATGATCTTTGTCATAACTCTGCCTAAAATACTACTCAAAATCTCTAAGTTGCTCCCCAAAGGAAACCACCACCAAAAATCTCCCCTCAATATCTTAACTAACATGTACAGACCAAAGTCAGCGCTAATGTAGAGAAAGACCCAACTACCTCCCATCAATCCAAGAAGAACTATTATTGTGCACCTAATTAAAAGCATCCCCGCTGTCAACAGCAACATTGACACAAACACTACTGATCTCTTTCTTGCTTCAGCAGGTACATAGCCATAGAAGTCTGGTGCCATTTCTCTCCTAGCAGGGTCTGTGTCCAAGTCATAACTAATTGTCGCTGAGGCAAAGCCTGTTGTAACTGCTGAAACTGCTAGTGAAAGCCATGCTGAATTTCCAACATCTTTGTCACTTGTTACTACAGCCATAAGTTGGATAATGACTCCAGGAATTGCCTCAGCAAACATTTCCGCAACTTTCATCATTGTCATCTCAAGCATTGGGTCAACTGCAGCCCCAATCTCCTGCTTTTCTCCGGTTGCTACCCTGTAAGCATCAACTGCAGGCTTATACCCAAGCAAGATTGGAATCAACTCACGTACCACCTTCTTCATCCCCAGCTTCCTGTTCTGTACCCAAACAAAATTCATCTGAAGCCCAATAGACACTGCCAAACTTGCCAAAGAAGCTTTGAAGTACCCATCCTTCTCATCACTCCAAAACTTATGTGTCACATACACATCAGTCAACAAATCAACCATGCTTGTGACGGCACCAAAAGTAACCCTTGCCCTCAAGCCAAAGTTAGACTTCAGAAATAGTTTCTTAACAATCTCCACAAGCATGGGCCTTAACCAAGGTTGTTCATTCATGACTTCTTGCACTTCAGTGAATTGAAGCGCCCATTCGTCTACAGCATGAGCAGCAGTCAAAGTAGTCAACATGACTGCTGCCATTGCACTCCCAATCTCCCACCCCCTGGTTTCCTCTTTACTCTGCATAAATCCCTCATTTGTTGCTCTCCTTCTTAGTTTATTCATAACCAGAGCATACAGCAGTGTTGTCATGAAATCATGCTGCTCTGTAATCTCTCTCAGTGTCCTATTGGCAGCAATAAATTGCCTCATGACCTCCACTCTACTGTCCCTGACTTTTCTTTTCTTCACTCTCTCCATCAGCTGCTCTCCAAACCTCCTCCCATCATTCTCTCCTGCTTCTGTACTCTTTAGTAGGTTGTCAAAGTAGTGAGCAGCATCATTTGCTATGCCCAGGTGCTTAATTACACTCTTTTTGCTGGCAGCTTTTGCTAAACCCTGTTGTCTAATCATCATTTCAACGTCTGTCTTCATCTGGCCAGCCTCTGAGAACCTTATAGCTGTGAGATGCCCTTTATGTTCAACTTTGATAACGAGAGTCTTTTTATTGATTCTGTTAAGCACAACCTTGAGTTTCAATCTGCTCTGGACGTCCCAGAAGAACGCTGCAACTTCCTTGTGGGATGCTCTCACAGATATTGAAGTCTTCCCCCACCCCATTCCCTTCTCTGCCTTTATCAATGTCTGCCCAGTCAACCCACTACTGATCTCTTGAGCTCCCTCAATCTCGTCAAAGTGACTTTCAATCCGTGGTGCCCCCTCAATTGCAATCTCCTCAAACTTTTCAATGATCTGCTGCCTCTTGAAGGCTTCAATCTCTCTGCTCTTGTCAAATTTTCTTCTCATATTTGAGACAGTTGCAAGAAACCTTGTTGCAAGCTTGTTCATAATGGAAGAGAAGAACATACCACCAAAATCTACATTTGTAGTAATTGTCACTGATGTTTGTGGCACACCTCCAATAGGCTCAAGTGGCTCAAATACCCACACTGTGTGTGCCTTCATTAATACATTTCCAACCTTCATTGGAAAGTCTACCTGAAGCTCATCTGTGTCTGCAACATCAATAATAACTTTGCCGTCCTGTTGCTTGAACCAGGTAACTTTAAACCTCCCATAACGGGGAGAAAACCCAGGGATACCAAGATCCCGTGTAAATATGAAGAACAGCGTACAAGGCTTAACTGTGACGACATTCAAGTCTGTTATCCCCGAATCCTTTGCATTCCTTTTGTGTTCTCGATTGCCTAATTTAGCAAACTCACTAGCAGCACACTCCTCCACACTCGCCTCAACCACAGTAGTGGCAAAAGCAGTCCCACTGCTTGCCCCATCAACATGAACTAGCTTCATCTTGACCCTCTCATCAGGACTCTTCAGATCATCAAAATTCCTCCCCTCCTTGCACTTCTCGTAGAACTCCTTCCCCCTCCTAATGGCCATCTCTTCCTCCTTAGTATAATGCTGGGGCTCATTCTTAATAACATTTGCAAGGTATTCCATAGCAGCCCTGTCGATCTTGTCATCACTCTGGTAAAACTTCTTCCGCAATTCAATCATATTGCTTGCATACCTGGTTGACACGCGATTCATGACAAAACTTGGCACAGAGCCCTTGATGTCCACTTTAGAAGCAAATGTGACTTTAGTCTGGGGAACGCCACCAGTGGTTGTGATTGCTTCAAACAACCAGGTAGTTGTTGCAGATGCAAGCACAGGCCCTGAACCAGCAGCACCAATTTCAGACCTTACACGAGAGATTCCTGTCATTATGCGTGCAATTCCTGTCTTTGCACGAGCTATTCGTGATCTTGCTTGTTTAATACCAGCACTCAATGGGAAGTCTTTGTTTAGCATGTCGGTGTCCTTGTACACTGTCCAGCATTTCTTTTCTCCCTCCTCTGTCTGCCAGCATACAATTTGCCTCCACTCCCTATCTCGTACCCCACGCAACCCTACCAGACTCCTCCTGCTTAAATAAAGCTGTGAGTGGCCATTCAATTTCTTTGTTTCGATCGCCTTGTACTTCTTCCCAAGTTTGGCCTGCCTCTGCCTTGAATCCTTAATGAACTCGTATGCCACACATTCTGCAAGTGAAGCATCGACAACAGCCTCGCATATCCCAATGCCTTGAGATTCTCCCTCAAGATGGACAAACTTCATTTTCACCCTGGGATCTGGACTCTTCACATTCTTGAATTTCTTGCTTGCCATGCACTTCTCATAGAACTCCTTGCCATCCCTCATCACTGCTTCTTCCTCTTCGCTATAATCCTGGGGCTCATTCCTAATAATATTGGCAAGAGCCTCCAGCGCGGCTTGGTCAATCTCCTCATCAGTCTGTTCAGTGTCACCGACACTGACTGGGGACACTTGGATCCCCTCGGCTTTTTCTTCCTCCAGATTTTTGGCGTTGTCGAGCTCGTCGGGGGGATCGTAGACGCGAGTAACGCGTCCCCTCTCCATATCATTGTCATTGATCAACTCAATAACATCGTCAGGAGCACCAACAATCTCCTCATTTACTTCGCTAGACACTTGGATCCCCTCGGCTTTTACTTCCTCCAGATTTTTGGCGTTGTCAAGCTCGTCGGGGGGATCGTAGACGCGAGTAACGCGTCCCTTCTCCATATCATTGTCATTGATCAACTCAATAACATCGTCAGGAGCACCAACAATCTCCTCGTTTACTTCGCTCTCTACGTCGACATTATTTTCTTGGTCAGTTGGGCCCCTCTCGTCGTCGTTAACGGCGACGACTTGCTCGTCCTCCTGCTTGGGGCTAACTTTCATGCTCAAGAGGGGGGGGAGGGCTGAAAGGTGGAAGGTTAGTTTGGGGATAAGTGAGGTGTTTTTTGAAACGGTATCGGTCGTGACGAGATGATGAGGGGTAACAACAGCTATCGCTAAGTAATATACGGCGATTGACTCCAGTGCAGTCAACCAACCTCACTGTCCTGGTCGAGGCACCAAGGTGGATTTGAGCTGAAGCTTAAACATATATACGTTGCGCTAGTTTCTTCCTCAATTTACGCCTCGTATCCCCCAAGCTTGGGTCTCCGTGCACATTCTTACCTTCAATGAAGCTTACAGGGGCTAATTCTTGGGGTTTACTTTGGCTGAGGACGGGAAGAGGAAAGGGGGGGAGGTGGTGAGGGATAAAGAGTGACAATATTCGTCAAAGAACCTCAGTAAGTCCGGGCGAGGGTACTGCAAGCCCGGGAGTGTAGCTAAAATCTCCGTCGGGCATCTCATGAAGATGAATAACCCATGGAACCTCATCTACTGGTCGGAGGTGGCGCCCTGTCATATTTCTATTCAGAGCCGAATATGTGTTTCTTTTGCATAAAACGCGCCAATCAATAGACAGTGGTCACTCTCCGTACGTCCTCACCTTAAGTTTTCGCTTTGCTTGGTTATTTTCCAAAGTTGAAAAATTTGCTTCAAAGTTGCTTGAATTTACTAAAACTCCCAGGGCCGTACCGGTGCTCTCCCTCATTTACCTTCGGTCACCATAGCGCTCAAAACGCCATAAATAGTCAATGGTCTTTCTTTTTGCAGAATCTCCCAAGAAATATCACACCCACCCATCCACGACAAACGCCGACCATGAAAGGGGGTCAAAACAGCAATTTCAAGTCGCATACGTCACCCGAATTTTACACCCTCCCCCCCCCTCCCCCCCGGCTGCTCGGCGTTGTCTCCCCCTCCCATTCTAGCGCTGAGAATTTATTGTACCCCCCTTGTCCGACCATTTCAATCTTCCTCGGCACCCCCCCCTTCTCCTCCTCCTCCCCCTCCCAACCCCCCCCTCCCCCTCCCCCGTAATCCTCGCGTTTCGAGCTGCTCCTAATCCCCCTTCTCCAAACCTCTTCGTCCTCCTCCTTCTCTCCCCTTCCCGTCTTTGACTCCTCCTCCCCCCCCGTTGTCCACCCGGACCGGTTCTTAGAGAACGTACCCCGACCCTCACCCCCCCCGATGGTATGCCTCCTCCTGTGCCTTTCGATTACCGTCTCATCCTAAAATGTCCGAGCGAAGCGTTCAGCGGTGGTGTGAGTTCTCAATGCGTCTCCTGACAGATGGACAATTTTCCCGTAAAATCGCCCCCAACCCACCCAACCACCCCTTCCCCCTCCTCTCGTCGTCCTCCCTCACCTCCCCCTTCCTTAGCGCTTCCCTCAAGTTCCTCCTATACTGTAAGCTGACCGGTACGTGTCTATTCCCTTCCGTTTTATCAAGCAGTCCTTGGAAAAGTGATACCGGGAGCATGCCTTCCTCTACGCTTCGTGAGAACACACCGACGTCGGACATCGCGTTGCTGTGGAGGATTATGCGGCCGAATATTGAGAAGGTTGTTACCATGTGGATGATGAAGATCATGGTGAGGGCGGTGAGGATTATGGGGAAGGGGGTGGGGAGGATTTTGTAAAGGAGGAGGAGCATCCAAGTGAGGAACGTGAAGAGGGAGCAGGTTAGAAGGGTGGTCGGGAGCTGAGGAGTGGGTTAGGGTTAGAGCAATTTTAGGGAGAGGGGGGTGGAGGGTCGACGTTGAATGTGACAAAGAACACACACGTTGAGGGACCCTCGTGTCTCTGAGGTCGGGCGACCTGGAAATCCTTACCTGCGTAGTGTAGAGTCCGATGGCGCTCCTTAGTATGCAGTGTATGTTCCTCTCGCTGACCGCCCCGACGATGCTCCATGCCGTGAAGGTCGCCATTATCGTGCCGATGGTGAGGAAGATGGAGAGGGAGAGGAAGAAGACGATCATGAACTCAAGGGTGAAGTTGGCGGCGGAAAAGGCTTCGAGGCGGATGGAAGTTAGGACGTCGGAGGGGGAGAAGAGGACGGAGACCTCGGAGGATAGGAGGAGGGTACTAGTGGGGGGTGAGGGGGGGTGGGGGGCAGGGGGTGAAGTTAGATCAGATGGGATACACACTCCTCATACATACCCATGCTAACCCTGACTCTCCGTCGCTCCTCACCTTAGCACCGACATGCTGCTGTACTTAGCGATGACGTGCTGCTTCAAGTTCCCCCCGTCGTCGTTGGCCCACACGATGCTCCTCCTCCAGTAGAAGCTCTGGTCGACGCTGATGAACATCTCGTTCCACTTTATGAGCTTGAAGGACTGGGCGTAGAGCTTGACGGTCTTGACCACGGTCTTGTACTTCCTGTCGATCTGGGCCATGAAGGAGGTCATGGACTTGGAGTCGTTCAGGCCGCTGGGTGGGGGTTGGAGGGGGGCGACAACGAGGTTAGCTTGTTGCTATTTGTAATCCCGATCGTCCTCGTCCCGTCCCTTTGTTATTCACCTGGTGTTGTTCCTGTCCCCCCCTCCCTTCCCCTCATCCCCTTCCTCTCCTCTCCCCTCCCCCTCTCCCTTACCCCAATTGTTCCTACCCTCCATCTCAGGTGCGCTCCTCCTCCCCCCCCCCCACCCTCCTCCTCCGCTCCCACCCGAGGCCCCGGAGGTCGGAGGTCTCCTGCTCCATACCGTCCTCCCCTTGGGGCTGTACATTCCGCTGGGTACACCGCTGGTGTTGGTGTGAGGGTGCATTCTGACCTCTTTATGAGCTTGGGGTGTGGGGGGGGAGCGTCGGGACTGCGGAGGGGCTGGCGTGCCGTGGAATGGTTTATTGCTTACTGAGGGGACGCCTCTCTTTTCAATGTCGGCCTCCTTCGTACCCTCGATTCTCATTACCTCCTCAATTACAATGGCTCCGATTCCCACCTTGTGTACTTTCTTTAACCCTCCAGGGAAGTTTTGCCCGTTGGTTTCGTTGTCATCTCCGGATGAGGCTACTGGTGACATCCTAGGGGTGGACATCGTTGGTGAAAAGCTTGGGGATGTTAAGCCTATTTTTGGGGTTGTTGTATCGATTCTGTTGGTTTCATTTTTGTAGTCCTTTTTGTAGTAGTTGCTGTTGTTGTTAGATGGTGGAGATATATAAGGTGGTAATGGTGATAATGATGGTTGATATGATTCGGGTGATTTAGATTTGGATGCTTTTGAAGATTTCGATGAAGATGACGTTGTGTGTGGTAACATTATTACAGTCTACAGATGTATTGGAAGACAATTGAGTGTCGGAGAGTGTTGGAGAGTGTTCAAAGAGTGCAGTAAGAGTGTAGTAAGAGCGTACAAAGTGTATACAAAGAGGTTTAGTGGGGAGAAATTGAGTGAAAGTCAAAAATCCCGAATTTCTCCCTTTGTTTTCCCTCAATCCGACTCTCAATTTGAGGCCCACAAAATCTCCCAATTTACCGCTCAATTCGCTTAAATCGCTTGAAACGGCATTTAAAGCTAACTTAACAAATCAAAGTTCACTAACATTACATCAATAACCCATCAATAACCTCAAATTACACCACACAAACCCAGGGCACCCTCCCGAGGTCACACTCTCTAATGATGCCACTTACCATCTCTAATCAAATCCTCCTTCTCATACTTCTCTTCCTTCCAACCACCACACATGCCTTCTTCCCCAACCCTGCATCCTCAACCTCCTTCACCTTCATCTCCACCCTTCCCTCCTCTCTCCCCTCCCCTCTCCCCTCCCTTTGTCGTTCCCTCAAAACCTCCCGCTCAGCCGGCCCCCCAGATCCCTCAGATCGTGATTCCCCCGTCCCCTCCTCCTCCGGCGACGGTGAAAAGAAGGGTAAGGGTGGTTTTGGTACCCCTCAACCTTCCTCGAGTAAGTCAAAGTTCACCGCAATCCCATCTGAACCTCGGATAGAGTCTACGGTACCCCCCCCATCTTCCACCCCCCCAAAAGACCCTCGTGACCCCAACGACCTAACGAATCTCGAGGTAGATTCCTCCGGTTACACCCTCTACACAGATCCTTCAACAGGTGTAAAGTCAAGGGTGTTTGATTCCTTAGTTTCATACCCATCATCATTCGACATAAAGGTCGTCGGTCCCGGTGACGATCCTACCTTCAGGAGTGAGATAACAACTCGTGTAAGTTCCGTCGCTGAGGTGAAGGGTACGAAGGAGAGGGTCAACGGGAAGTGGGTTAGCATCACTATGACCATTGTCGTGGAGAGCAGCGAGGTGCTGTATGAGGTTTATAGAGTTATAGACGAGGACGATAGGGTCAAATTCAAGTTCTAGTAGGGGGGGTGGGAGAGGATTTTGATTGTGTAATGATCGCAAGATGTTATTTCGTGAATTTCAGTTGCATTATTTTGTTAAAAGTTTTCCCACCCTGTCGTGCCCAGCCCTGTTGAGCCTCTCCTTAGCCTGCCTCCTGGGCAGCGTCGGGGAGGAAGTACGTGAAGTCCTTGAGGAGGTCAGGGTGGTCGGCGAAGAGAGTGGAGACCTGCTCGAGGACGTCCTTGATGCCAACCTGCTCCTTCTGGTAAGCGCGCAGGATCTCAAGGAACTGCTTGTAGATCTCAGGCTCGTCGGCGAAGCGCTTCTTGATGGTGGTGATATAAGAGATGGCGTCGTCAATGTCGGGATGGTTGGGCTGGTTAGGGGGGGCGCGCTGCTGGACGGTGGCGGGGGGAGGGAGGGTTTGGGGATGTTGGACCATGGTCCACTCCTCTGAAGTTGCTGACTTGAGGGAGCAGGAAGGAGAGGAGGGGCGGGAGATTGAGACGTCGCTCCAAACCTCACCCCAGTCAGATACGGGGAGGGAGGTAGAAGAGGGAGGGGATGAGGGCGACGACGAAGAAGAAGACGAGTTCTCAGTCCCCTCATCCTCCTTGACCTCCGCCCCATCCATCCTCGAAGCTGGCGTTCTGTTAGCTGGGTGTGAGACTGCAGCATAGTGTTGGATTCGTTTGGATTCCACTACTTTTTCAAGAGCCATCTTGTAGAAGGCCTCTGTCGCCGCAACCAGGGCTTCACCCCCACAGTTTTCCTCCCTTGCGATGAAGTCGGAGTCTGAGACTTGAGCTCTAGCAAGTGCTGGTGGTTTTAATGAAAATTCAGACCCGCAGGGGACGAAATTCTTTGTGGTAAAAGGTTCTTGACTATCCATAGATGTATTAGGGGAGGAAATATCGGAAGATGATGAAGGTGCTAAAGATTCGTCGGCCTGAGCGAAAAATTCAAGAGCGTGGGAGTAGGGGAAATTCACAGACATTAAGAATTTGATTTTCAATGCCAAATTTGGATCTTTAGGGAAAAGTTCACAGAAAGCGCGGTCATATTTGAATGTGGATGAATCAGAATTGTATTATCTTCCTCATCATCGTGCATTGTAGTGTAAACAGTAGAAGGGGGGGGCAGAATTTCTTCAGGAAGTGTCGACAAAAAATCGAGGCGGATCAAAGTGGAGATAAAACAGGATCCTGATGAGATATAAGCGTGACAAGTTTTTCTGGTACGACCTCGCGGGAAAATAGATAACGTAGGGCGGCCTTATTTATTTATGAAAAACTTTAGCGAATTATTCACACAATAAATATGCCATCCCCCCCTCACTTTGCCACCTCCCTCTTCTTCGGTGCGTTCTCCTTCCTAGTCGCGTCCTCTAGCAGTTCCGTGTTGACCTCCCCGCTCGGGATCTGCACATATCTAACCACGCTCCCCCTAACGAACGCGTTCTTTAGGCACCCCAGCTGCGGGTACTTGTCCCCGTTTACGACAGTCACGGAGGAGAGCTTGAGGTTGAGGTACTGGTCGCAGGAGTGGAGGGTGCCGGTTAGGATCACGTCGTTCTTTAGCTCGACGGCTACGGTCTTGCCGATCAGGGTTTTGAAGAAGGAGAAGAACAGCTGCGATGGGGAAGGGGAGGGGAGGAGTTAGTGAAACGAGATAGTAACGACGACAGTAACGGCACTCGCAACGGCTGGCTCGCGGTGTTGTGCTAGGGGGGCGCCACTGCACTCAAGCACGGCAGTTCATGGTCTTCTGTGCTCTCCCCTCCCTCCCCCCCATCTCCCCCACGTCTGCCCTCTCCCCCTCCTCCAGTTTCCTCTTTACAATCCCCTGTTTATTCCCCGCTGTAAAAGATCTCTAAGTGTTTGCTGTGTGATTTTGTCGATGTGTGTAACCCTAACCCTAACCATAATATTATATAATCCTCTACCCATGATGGCCTCCGCTCCCGGCCTTTTGTTTTTCAGTACTCCTTTGGGTTAGGTGATATATTGGATCAATTTCCTCCATAATGTGTATTTCATTGGATCGTCGAGTGATCAATTAAATAAGCGTACCATTGTAAAGTCTCAAATAGTCCAACAACACAGATCTGATCAGGGAGCAATTTTGTGTTTTCATTCTGATTGAAAGGGATGAGGATCCTAAACACCTTTATTCTACAATTATTTCTACCTATCCTCCTCATATCTATAGTATCTAGCTCTATAGATGATATAAATGTAATAGAGTTAGATGAAGAAGAAGAAAAGTTCCCTCCTCCTCGACAGTCATCTGAATCCACACTAATTATAGCTCCTAAAACTCACATCAAACCACATGACACACATGAATGCAATAACAGTAACGATAGCGAGCTAAATAGTCAATATAACATCGAAAAGAACTTAAAGAAAGCAGCCAAAGACACACTTTCAGACACACTTTCAGACACACGAGGTGGGGCACAACAAGGTGTCTCCCCAAGTGGCAAAAGAAGGCAAGGGAAGAAGATGGTAAAGAAGGGTAAAGTCCGTCACCGGAAGAACGCTGACAAGGAGAATGTTAAGGGAGATGGTAAAGGGGTATCTTCTGATGGAAAGAAGAGAAGGAAGGTGAGAAGAAAGGAGAAGATGCACGACGCGCCGCTCAACATTACAGCATAACCCTAACCCTCATCATAATAAATCTAACCTCCTTCCCCCCCACACACACAGAGAAAGAGAAAAATAGATGAAAAAACAGGCTCCACTCCCCCCCCCTCCCCCAACTCTCCCCCCCCTTCCCCCCCCTCCCCTTCCCCCCCCCCCCCCACCCGTTCACCCCCCCTCCAAACCGTGACCCTAAACCTCCCTGACTACGGCAAGATCCTCGGTTCCCGTTCCGAGGGTCTCGATCGTTACCTCGGTATACCCTACGCCGCTCCCCCCGTAGGGGAGCGTCGTTTCTCACCCCCCGAGCCCGTGACCCCCTGGCACCCACGACGTCTTGACGGGAGGAACTACGCGGACGACTGCCTGCAGATAGTGGACCCTGTTAACAACCCTAGGGTTGGACCGATGAGCGAGGACTGCCTGTACCTTAACATATTCACACCGACGGGCTACGCGAGTAGGACTAATGGGAACTGGCTGGTTAAGGGTAGGGAGGGACTACCTGTAATGGTTTGGCTACACGGAGGGGCGTTCCAGCAAGGGAGCGGGAACAGGGAGGAGGTGAGGAGGGAGGGAAAGACAAAGGAAGCACCCTGAGAGAGAGTTGGATACAGAACAACACCTCACACCCAAACATGCGCAAAATATCCTCCTCCTCTCCAACCCTCCACCCCATCCCCCCTCCCCCCCTCTATAGTTCAGGGGTGACGGTCTCGCAGACAAGGACGTTATAGTAGTAACCGTAAACTACCGTCTCGGTGCCCTCGGTTGGCTCGTCTCAATCGACGACGGCCTCTACGGCAACTACGGCCTGATGGACCAGCGCGCAGCGCTGGACTGGGTACACCATAACATCAAACACGTTGGAGGGGACCCTAAGAAGGTCACACTTGTGGGGGAAAGCGCGGGAGCGGTGGCGATTGGACTTCATAGGTGAGAGAAAGGGGTGAGGGGGGTTTGACACGAAAGGCTGAAGGGTTTTTAACTTTTTTACCCCGCCGAGTGCTAACCCTTCTCTCAACCTTAAATCATACAGCATGATGGACGGGGCGGGATCGCTTTTCCAGAAGGCGATAATGCAGAGCAACCCAATGGGTTACTCCTTCAGGAGCGTAATCGTCGCCGACTTCATCGGGAAAGCGCTGAAGAGGGAGGTGGACTGCAGGGACCTACACTGCTTGAGGAGCGAGAGGGTCGAGGAAATACTAGAGGTGAGGGAGGGTTGAGAAATTACCAAGAGGCACTGAACAATATTGGTAGACAAACCCTTTTATCGGGGGGAGAATAACGATACCACTCTAACTCGCAATTTACGCTTCGCCGCAGGCTCAGAGCAAGTTCATGGGCGTGCCTAGGTCCGTGGGTGACTTCTTCGTGTGGAGCCCTACTGAGACTCGTGAGATTCGCTACGCCGTACGTTTCAAGGGGGAGGAAGGCGGCAATGAGGCCGGTTCGGGGGGGGTCGGGGGGGGGGGAGGAGGGGGGGAACAGCAGGCCGGGGAGGATGGAGACGACGGGATACCGGGGAATAAGAGAGACAGGAGACTCATCACGCAACAGAGCGGGCATAGGGTTTATAAGTTCTCACACTCGAGCAGGAAGCAGAAGCTCATTGACGCGGGGTTGGTCATAGGGGACGCGGGGGACGGGAGGGGGGGGAAGAAGAAGGGACGCAGGAGGGGGGAGGAGGGGCACCTGGAGAGCAGCATGAGGTGGGCCAACGTTAATGTCAGCCAGCCGCTCGATAATCTACACCTTATCCCGGACGACATGCCGGTGGTTATTGGGACGAACGCTCACGAGGGTCAGATCTTCGTTTACTCGGCGTTCCCGGCGCCTATGCCAAAGGTCGTATACTGGATGTTCGTGGGGGCGCTTTTCAGGGAGAACGCGGGGAGGGTACTGGGACACTACAGGGACGTGGTGAAGGGCATCGAGGAGAAGGCGAATGAGGTGGGGGAGAGGAGATTGAGGGAGGAGGAGGCCAGGCAGGAGGTGAGGACTTAAAAGACAAAACCATTTTTGACAAGGGAACGTCTCCCAATCGCTAACGTAAACCCACACGCCCCCCTGCAGTACTTGGATAGGAGGGAGGAATTGGAGAGAGAGTACGAGGAGATATTAATGGAGGCTCTCAGGGAGGAGAACAAAGGGGAAGACGGGGGGGCTCCAACAGGCCAAGGCGCAGACAAAAAGTCCAGGTGAGAATGAAGGAGTGGGGTGAGGGGCGAAAAAAACCCATGCACGCGCCTCAAATAACTACTAAAGCAACTGCTGCGCTCACCGCAGTACATCGACCTCCGAACTCCTCTCGAAACTTTGGAGGGGGGGGGCATTTGTACCTCTCGGTGAAGACCAGGAGGACTTCATGCGTGATATAGACGAATGGATGGAGGAGAGGTTCAAAGAACTGAGGGGGGGGGGAGTCTCTTCTCCATCTCCGTCTCCTCCATCGGACCCTGACGGTACTCTTTCCACCCCTCGGCCCGCTGTCAACAGCTCCTCCGCCGTGGCCGTACTTTCTCCCCCCACCACATTAACGCGAGCCGCCCGTCGTCTCGAGCGGCGGATAGCCCGTCAGAAAGCCCGAGCGCTCCGTGAGGCTGCGAAAGTTGCGGTGGATTACAGGCCAGTCATGAGCACCATCATTGACGATTACCTGTTCAGGTGCCCGAGCTGGAGGTTCGCTAGCGGGGTGGCGATGAGGAGGAAAGAGAAGGAGAGAAATAGGAGGGAGGTGAGAATGGACCAAAAGGCAAAGACGAAGGTCAAAGTGGAGGCGCCAAAACTTAGCCACTCTCGCTCGTCGTCGCAGGAGGAGAGAAAGCAGAGGGAAGACCCCGGGCAGAAGCAGCAGAGCACCCCTCCCGCGTCCCCTTTCCAGCCCTCGAATTCCTCCAACGTGTACGTATACAGATTCACCCAGCCAACCCACGTCGCCGGTTTCCCCGCTTGCTGGGGGCTCTCCTGCCACACGGCCGAGCTCCCCTACTTCTTCAACTCCATGGACATCATCAGGGAAGAGTACAGCGTCCGGGGGAAGAGGGGCATAGAGGAGGCCCCGGTCCCCCCGGAGTACCCCTACACGGAGGCTATGAGGGCGTTCAGGGGGGAGCTTGGGAACGAGAGTAACGGCACTGTGGGAGACGAGGGCGGACAGGGCAGGAACGGGAAGAGGGGGGGGAAGGGAGGTAAGGGAATCAGAGGAGGAGATTTTGCAGGGGTTCGATATTTCAACGAAATTTGCAAGGCAACCGTAAACAATCTAATAAGCTCCTCCCACACACACACACCCAGGTTCAAACTCAAACCCATATACCACTGAACATCCAAAGATGGACAGGCTGTTGAACCAGTTCTTCGGTGACATTTTTGTCGACGATGCGGACGAGGAGTTAGCTACGGATCTTTCCGAAAGGTGGGCGGCGTTTGCCAAGACCGGAGACCCCAACCACGAGGGCAGCAAGGTGAAGTGGGGGCCGTGGATGAGGGGGGAGGACGATGAATACGAGGCGGAAGATTACTGGGGTGTTGAAGAAGACGACGAATTCGATGACAACGACAACGACAACGACAACGACGATGAATTCTACGATGATGAGTACGATGATGAGTACGACGAAGCTGCTGAGCCCGGTGTGGAGGGCGTCTGGGGCCTCGAGGATGAGGACTTTGAGTTGGAGTGGGAAGAGGGCGAGTCGGAGGAGGATTTTAGGGAGAGGGTGCTGAAACTCCTAGGAATCGAGGTTGCCGTGGACACCAAGCATCGGACTGTCCTGAGGAGGAGGGCTATCAAGCAGGAGGGGGGGGAGGGCAGGAGAGGTCTTTGGTCCAGGTGAAGATAGAATTAGATATACCCCATATAATGTAGCTTACGACTAACTTGCCTTACTCGCTCGTCCGTAGGTTGATAGGAAGTGGTGGAATGGGAGGGGAGAAGGGGGTCGCGCAGGAGAAGAGGGAGCAGCACTTTTACTACAATTACGAGCATAATCCCAAGAGCCTAGCGGGGGAAATTCTCAAGGTAGCCCAAGATAACGACGTCGTCGGGGTCGGTGTGGACGGAACCTACGACGGGACCGGGGTGAACTTTTTCAACGAGATCATAGATTTTAGCTGGCCGCCTGAGCAGCAGTGGGTCGAGCAGGATTGTACTTGCGAAATGTGGGATAAGATACGGTACAAATATTGACCGCTCTCTATCGGATTGATCCCAGACACCGTAACATCCTAATCTTCGCAGCCCTTTCTCGAATAACTTTTCTTTCATTCCTTTCAAAAACCTATAAACACATGGCTAGCCACATTCCGAACACATCATCCAATTCAACGTTCTTACAAATCAAATTTTGCCATCCATGATGATGCAATATCTGGTTATTTTTGCGACGGTAACTAGTGCCGCCGCGGCTTCTGGTGTTTCCGTGGTGCTGGATAACCTGGATAACCTGTCGCCCATCTCTCGTGCCTTGTTCCCTGCAAATAATGAAGATGCTCTTTTGGGGTCTCGACTGCTTTTTGAAGAGGATTGCTCTCTTTACATGACTCCCCAGCCTGAGGGCTTTGGTAACTATTCGGTACGAGTTTCTTCCGCATCGTAGAGTCGTATTTTTTTCTGCTCTAACTTTCCCGCTTTACAATTTTTACATGGGCCGGAATACTATTATAGGAGTACTATTATACTATTTATTTTCAACATTTGACTTTATGTTGCTCAATTTTCATCTACTGATCCCGCTCCTTCTTCATCCGTCGCAGCAACCTTCTGGTGGTGAAAAGATCGCCCTCGAGACGCTTAAGGATTTTCGTGGAGCTGATATCCCTTGGTTCGAGGAAGTCTTTGATGCCATGATGATTTTGAGGTGAGATGACGGCGGCGAGGAGCGAAGGGTTTGTATTGGTAGGGTGGATAATGATGCTTGATGTATATGTATTTGTGTATCATTCAGCTATTCCTCCTGTAGTTAATCCCTCCATCGGTCCTTGTCGCAGCTGTGAAGACAACGAAGAAAACAAGGAGAGGTATGTCGCCGACGACCATAAGAACGCAGACTGCGATGGGACCGCCCCTTCAGATACTGAGGCGGAGGGAGGAATGTGTGAGGTGAAGGCAAACTGCTACTGGAGCAAAGCTGTCAGTGGGCAGCCAAGAGATATTGAGTACACCGAAGATGAAATGGAAGCAGCCAAGAAGCTTGTCGAAGAGGTGAGGGAAAGCAGCACACGTTTGTCTTTCTGTCAGTCCGGCCTAATCCATGCCCCCCCTCCCCCAACCTTTCTCAGTACGCTGTCAGTGTCGGTAAGTACCTCGCAGGGCCCGTTGTTGCGGGCCTCCTGAACTTTATCTTTACTATCTTCTACTTTTGCTTCAGGTGCATCTGCAGGCTCAAGTGCTGTGGAGCCAGGCCTCGCATGACCCCTTACAAGTCCTGGGAGATTTCGCTCCCCGTCCTTTTCTTCACCATCTTTGCATTCGGTATGATCGTGGTCGGAAACCAGGCAAACGTCGGCAATAACAAGGTGACTGATGCCCTTGAAAAGATCTTTGCAACTGTTGACAAGGGGGCCACTGACCTTCAGTTCTTTTTCGGTATCGCCGGGAGGCCCATCAAGGGTGTTGCCGACTCCGTTAGTGATGCCGTCGCTGAGGTCCAGGGCATCGTTGATGGCAGCTCTTGGGTTAGGGACGACATGGACGCAATCGTGGCGCGTTTCCAAACGGTACGAAATGAAAATGAAGGGAGGAAGGAAGGAGTCTTGAAGGTATCAAAATCTAATCACTACTCCCCCCCCCGTCCCCAATCTCAACCTCTTTAGTTCTCCACCAACTACAACTCCGTTCTTGCGTCTGTCGGACAAGATGCCGCTTTGAACGCAGTCGTCGACGACATGGATAGCACGGTCGATCCAATTGTCACTGAAGTTGAAACACTTCTTGAAACCCTCAGCACCGGGCTTGTTGAAGTCGAAGAACCGATCAAGGAAGCCGCAACCAGGTGAGAGTGGCTTGGTGACTTTTCTCACCTTCCAATTTTTACTAACCTCCTCCTTCGTTGCTCGTACTCCTCCCTCTCCATCACAGTGCTACTGACCAAATCTCGGCCATGAACGACACCATCACCCAGCTCAAGGCGGATATGGACGAATTCAAAGAGACCACCGATAATTTGAGGCAAGTTCGCCAGTATGGTGTCCTCGCTCTCTTCGCGGTTGCCCTCGCTTTCGTCGCTCTTGGCTTCGTCGGCGTCATCTCCGCTTTCACTCCCTGCAAGTTTGATGACTATTTGGAATTCTTGCTGCACTTCACCTGGTTGTTCGGTGCAGTTATTGGAACTGTCACCTTCATCGTCGGTGGAGTCGCCCTCGTTGCCAGTATTGGTTGGTCTGACATGTGCGTCTTCATGGACATTGTCAAGGATGATTTCAGTGTCTTGGGCGAGCAGGCAGGAACGGGACTCAACGCTTGCTACAACGACACTGCTCTCTTGGTCGCTTTCAACATGACAAGTGAGCTGGACTTCGCAGGACCCCTCGAGGAGCAGCTCGCGGCAACCGAGGATGTCGACATTGCCGCCTCGTTCTCGTCTATAAAGACTCCAATTCTTGACATGGGAACCGCGATATCTGCCATTGTACTGACTGACATTGGGGGGAATGACTTGGTTACCGGCCTCTCGGACCTCACCAACTCTGAGGAAAGCTTTAGGCAGGCATATGGGGCGGCGAACTATGATGCCCTGCCCGACAATCAAAAGTGCTGCTACGATATTTCAATTCTAGAGGCCAACATTTTAGAACCATGGACGGGGATGTCGGGAACTCTGAGTTGCGACTCCGCCATCTCCTTGAGCCGCGATTCGACTGAAACTCCCAAGGCTTACGTTGCCCGCATCTTCTCTCTCACAGCTTGCACCACCTTCGGCTTTGATAATACCAACATCCACGACCTGTACGACAACATGTATGACACCATCATTGCCAAAAACGGCATGCTCGCGGACTTGGGGGACGTCACTTACTGTGCTTCCAACACCTGCCCCACTCCTGAGCTGGGGCATGCCACCTCTATCATGAGCGCCTTGGACGATTACGAAGGCAAAATGTCCGACTTGATGACCAGCTTCAACACCATGGGCAGGTAAGGTGGAGCGCGGTATAGAGGTCCTCCCTTTGACGAATTATTCTCGTCCCTAATCCTAACGCCTTCCGCGATTTATTTCGCTCCTCGCAGCAACATGGTCGGCGAACTCGTGGACCACGTAAATGAGTTCGTCTGCAACATGAGGTGTGGGTTCTTGGCGTCCTTTATGGACGAGCTGCAGGACAACTGGTGCGTCGACCTTTTGAGCGGCTTCCTCGATATTTCCATCAGTCTGGTGTTGCTGGCGTGCTTTAACATCCCCGTGTGCATGTGCGCCGCCATTTTGGTCAACAGGTTCCGCGGAAAGTGGAGGTGCGGTGTCGGAAGGTGAGTCAGGGCGAGAGTGCAACGATGAGCTCTTAGTATACACGATACACGCGATACACACGATACACGAGACACGACGACGATAATTGCAGGCAAGCGCACATGTCTGGTCCCTAACTTTAAATATTTTCGCGATGCGCTTTCGCTCATCGCAGCCTCGTGCTTGCAGGAGCCGATGAGGGCGGAAGGGTCGTCGGGTCAGGAAAGTACGACACCCCAGATGGAGAGGGGGCAAGTGAGGAGGCCGCACCGGTGATCGAGATGCCTGAGAAGGCCCAGGAAGGAGAGGCCCAGGAAGGAGAGGATGGAGACTTGGCTTAGATTATACGCGCGGCTTGCACTCTTAGGGGGGGGGGATTATTGATTATACGCGCGGCTTGCACTCTTAGGGGGGGATTATTAGTTAGTAGGTACATATTTCAGAAATAAAGTGCTCTAAATTTTTACATCACATGGGTTGGGAAATGTTCCAGAGGCCTTGCTCGACGTTGATAATTGCCTGAAAGATGGTATCGGCAAAGGTTCCCTCGTTGTTGATGGCCTCCCAGAGGACATCGGTGGTCAGCACATCGGCAGCGTCGAGGACCTGGGGGGGGGGAGCGAAGCGACGACAGAAAGGTTGCTCTAATTTTAGTCTATCGCACAGTATGTATATCGTGTTTGCCCTCTCTCACCTTTTGTGCGTAAATGCGACGGGGGTGAAAGGCGCCTTTTCCACCTGTCGGGTCGAACCATTCCCTCACGTCCTTCCAGAAGAAATCAAAGTTGGTGATGATAATGTAGTCGTCTCCGTCCTCGTTCTCCCCAAGGGTCTGGGTGTGGGCGACGTTGTCGGGGTTGCGGGCGAGGATGGTGCCCTTCTTTAAGCCGGAGAGGATGGCGTATTCGGTGGAGGTGTAGGGAACGGTGGAAATCTGGTCCAGAGCATCGTCGAAAGTGGAAGTGGACTGCGATGAACGAAAGGGTGAGTGATGAGGGTTAAGATGGGCTCTCCTATTTCTCCTCCATTCTCACCTCGAGAATCTTTCGAAGACTCCACCCATTCAGCTCTCTGCCGGCCCAGAGGTTCTGGACCATCTCCTTGTACGAACCGGTGTGGTCCCCGTAGCGGGTGTTGCGCTCCAGTGCGTAGCCATCCTGACCCGCCTTGTAAGCGGTGATGACCATGGTGTAGCCGGCGATCATCTGGGAGCGAAATACCTCCTGCCCCTCTTTTTTGAAGATGCCCTCGTACACGAGATTACCCATAACGTCGACAGGGGAGAAGTCGAGGTTGCGGGCGTGTGAGACGGTGCCATCGTCGGAATTCAGGGCGATTATCCCGGTACAACCTGGTCCACGCCAGGGGATGCGCAGGAGATGCTCATAGTCGGGGTCAAGGTCAAGGAGCTCGGAGACAGTGGGGTGGTCGGCGGCAGTCCCAGTGAAGTTGACAATGGGAACCATAATCGTTTGGAGCTGCGGGGGGGCGGCGAGGGCGAGCCGTCGGGGGTGGGGAAATTAGCGTGCGTTGTGCATTTATTTCTGTTGAAGTGACCCTAATAAAGATCAAATCCTTTGTGTACAGCCTCCTCCCCTCCTAAATCTTACCTCGTAGAGCATCTGAATGGACTGGACGAACTTGAGGGGGAGGCCGGAGAGGCGAGCCAGGCCGTTAATCTCTCCTGTGTGGGGGTGTGTTGATAAGTTGAGAGATTTAACAGAAGAGGTTATGACATTGTCTCCACCACTTCTTACCCTGCTGCTCATCATTGTAGTCTCCCCTCTTGTCGGAGATTTTGTAGAGAACATTGAGTAGGGGTCCGTCGCCAGCAAGCTGGTTGTAGAATGACCAAACTGTGTCGTTAAACTGTGGTAAACCGTGTCGTATTCGGTTCATAGATCGTAGGGGTGAGTTTTTGACCCTGACACTGTGCAATGTTCACGAATTCAATGTGATTTGCATCAAACTCACCTTAGGACCGACTTCAAAAATCGTGTCGTAACGATGTTCAGGGTCAACGTCCAAGTCAATCACATACCTGAGGGTAGGTCGTGTGAGTTTGGATTATTTGGGTGAAACTTTGGGCGGGCCGATCTTGACAATGCTTGAGGAACTCCCTTCCTATTTAGATTTATACTTACTGAGGGATTGGGTTTGTTGCTGATACAATTCCCAGCACGCTGAGGAAGACAAAAAGGGCTGTCTTCATCATCTGGGAGCCAAAAGGTCTTTGGGGTGTGAGGGGTGATGAGGCCTCAGTAAAACAGAGGCCTGGGTCCTTTCTGGAAAATCCTAAGAAAAACTGCGGCGTTTGGCATTCAAATAGGGGTGGGACTAGAGTCCACGCCGCTTTGGGTCCACACCCGACCCCACACGTCCACGGAGACCGTGACGTGAGGGAAGAGAAAGAAGACTTAGGGCGGACAACCCCTACGTGCGTAAGCCCACGGGGCACCGCGTGCTGAAGCACGGGCCCGCGAAATGTTGAGCGAGCACGCCCTACTTGAAGAGGCGAGAGGGGAAGTGTGTAGCACTAGGCCCACTCGGCTCGGAAAGGTGATGATGGTGGTAGTGGAAGGAAAAGATGAAGGTGTAATAGAAGGACGAATGAGGGGGTGGATATAGGAACCGAGGGCGTCCAGGCGGACAACCCCCCCCTGAAGGGCAACCCCCCTTTTCCCCGTCCCCTCTCTTAATCCCCAACTGATGGGCGATTACTAGGGGGGCCTGGGATGAGCCTCAAGCCCCTGAAGGGCAACCCTCCTCTCCCCGTCCCCTCTCTTAATCCCCAACTGATGGGCGATTGCTAGGGGGGCCTGGGATGAGCCTCAAGCCCCTTGGTCGGCCTTTTGACTGGAAGGCGAAGTGGTGGGAAAACACGCTAGCGTCGGTCTTAGACCATCGAGCTGAGGTTGTCGCCCACTTAACGCTAGTACGAACCCACTCGAGAGACGCACTCGAGAGGGGTTGAGCTCGCGGAGAGGGGCTAGACGGTAGGGGCTGCTCCTGAGAAGAGGCGAAAGCCTTTACCCTGTCCAGCTTCGCTGGGACCGTGACAGAGAATTCTCGCGACAAGTAGTCGGCCACCTTGTTTTCCTCGCCAGGGATGTGAGAGGCCGATACTCGGCACCCCATCTCCGCGCACTCCTTCTCGAGCTCTTGAATGAACTTAAAGGAAACCTTGGAGGCGCACCATCCCTTGTTGACCCAGGCCACTGTTGCAGCGTTGTCGCATCTGCACAGGAGATGTCGCCCTATTGTAGGGGCACTCTTCTTCTCCATGCGCGCCCTCCACTGTTTGACGCCGACAATAAGGGCCAGTAGCTCCCAATCGTTGATAGATGTGGGGGCCGCCGGGGAATCCTTAGACGCGATACTGGGGGGTACTGACACGTTCCACTGGAAATCCCAGCAGTAAAGGACAGAACCCTCAGCGAGGAATCCCCCCATGCCCGTGCCAGGCTCTCCTGCTGCATCGGTGAAGAGGATATCTGTCACCGGAGAGTCGACCATCATAGCAATTGCTCGAGGGGTGGGCGAGGTAAGCCAATAAGCCCAGCTTTCCCAGGCCTCGGCAAACTCTTCGGTTACTAGGAGGGGGCCTCTGGACTTGGTAACAGGGCAGCCGGAGAGAGAGGCATATAGATGCTTCATATAGGCCGCCCCAAACGGGCGAACCTGGCTGACAAATTGAAGCGCACCAATGGTACCTCGCAAGTCTGTGGATGCGCCAACGATCTTATGAGGGGGGATTGAAGAGACGCCACTAGGGAGAATCTCCGACATTGAGGCGCGTAATTTCCGGGCTCGCTCGTCGTGAACGCCGGCCGTTAAATTAATTAAGTCAATTTCAACCCCTAGAAAAATCTTCGTCTGCGTCCATCGCGCTTCCGGTAGTTTCTCTAAAGCAAGGGCTTGCCTCTGAAAGAGAGCCCGCCGTGTTTCACAAACCTCATAAACGCTCCAGATTTTGTGGCATTGGAGCCACCAAACTGACTGAGCGTGAGGAGCAATGGTGACGGCCATAAGGTCGTCGATATAAGAGTCAGCCGTGTGGGAGACGACATTGGCTTCTCTTTTCCTCGTACTGCCCTGAAGGAGTCCACACGCAGCTGGAATCGTCGGGCGAAGACCGTCATTAATTCCAAAGCTGGAAAGGAATGGGATTCCCTCCCTGGCGGATTCCACCGTGCAGTCCAAACTTGCGCGAGGCGCCGCCCTCCTAATAGCCTTCGCAATAGCATCCCCAATGGGAGCATAAGCAAAAGACGCCATCGCCATTCCCATCTTTACACGTAGTGGGACAATCAATACAGACGGGTCGCCCGCAAGCTCGTATGCTGCTAAAGGGGCGTCCCGCAGTCGCAGTGGAGCCTGGTAGTACGCACTGGCAATGTCCACCTTATTGCAGACTAGTGGCACTCCAGGGTGCGCTTGTGCAATCCTGATAGTGTCGGTGAGGAGTCGCGAGAGGCAATTGCCCAAGTCTGAAGACCCCAAATAGAGATGATCGGACGCCTCATTAAGTGAACAAGGCTCTCCGTTTGGCGGGCAAAGTGAAACTCCCGAAAAGTTGACGATGGGACGACCAACGTTCCTGCCGTCGACCCACTTCTCCACAGTGAAACTGGACGAGAGGCGAAGGTTGGGAATCATGCGCGTCGCCGCCTTTCTGGGGAGCGCAATCGCCCATCCCCTCGAAACCTCCTTATACTGGAGGGCGCGAAGCAAGTGCAGCTCCTCTGGCGAACGACGTGGAGGACACCGCTTGGCCGTAGACCGAACAGCCGAATGGCCTTCCGCCCAGTCAAAGAGTCTGATCTCAAATCCATTGAACATACCGGAGGAAGTATCCTCCGATACAAATACCCCAGCCTCTTCCATCCTCTTCCTGGATGTGAAACCTCCCCCCCCATCGAAGGCGTGGGACGAGAGGCTCCCGATGAAAGCTTCAAAGCCACCGGCTGAAGTCAACAGGGACCCGAGCTGCCTTAACACCTCCCGGTTCACCGTCACCTCATCACTAGCATTCGACAGTAATGAGAGCGGAGGACCATCCAAGAGCTCCTCCTTCGCCCCTTCGAAGACATTGTCACCGTCCAACACGGACAATCTATCAACCGGGCCCAGCTTGACTCTGCCTGTGGCCACCTTACTCTCCTCTGCGGCTCGGAGTCACTCTAGGCGCCTGCGCTTGGCTACCGAGGTGAGCGCAGATGCTGGGGACTGGTGCACTCCGGGAGCATTGGCATACACTTCAAACTGCTCCTGAGTCTTCCAACGGCCAATCGCCTTGACCCTAATAGGTGAGACGCCGTCGTTGAGGTAGGCCTGAGCGCCACCTCCTCGAAGGCCATGCGCAGACAGCCATTCGATCTCCTCTGCTGAGTAAATCAGAGGGTGTGCTAGAGCCCATGCTCGAATGGTTTCGGTGATGTCATTGGCCACGATAAAGGAAGTGCCCTTGCCACTGGCCTCGATGGCTAAGAGAGGGGCCTCGCCTCCCTTAGAGGGCGACCACGCCTGACTGGCAAGGCGGGAGGCTCCAGAAACAGGGCAGAGAGGAACACCCTCGTCGCGCGTGCCGCTGCGCTCCAGCGTGATGACCTCACCCAAGACGCCGTTCTTCTGCGTGTCAAAGGTCAGGGAAACGGAGTGGGCCTTCTTCATCAACATGTCGGCCCTTGACGACTTCGAGGCGCGAACCCAGGCATCCCTGAACTGGTCGTCGGCAAATCCTTCCTTATCCAGGATGCGACGGCGATCTTTGCCGTGAAAGGCAATATGCCTGACCCTAAGCGCCCTATACTCCTTTCCACGCAGGATGAAGGTAAAGGCGAACTCAACGACAGCTGCGATCCTTGCAGCCACTGGGTCCTTCTCGGGGGACGGAGCGCTGAGCTTGATGTCCTCGACGCATTCCTTGCAAACAGCCACGAACTGTTTGGGGGCCCCGTCCTCCTTCTTGAAAACTTGAAGGGCTCTGTGAATCTCTGGGTACAGTTTCGCCGACTCATCCTGAAGAGAAATGACTGTCAACGGTTTGAACGGGGGTTGCCATCCAAAGTTTCTGTGAGCGGTGTTGAGGGCCCCGATGTTGCTCTTTAGAGAGCCGTACTGAAGGGGGCAACCCGACTTGGCCCCTCCCCGAAGAGCCTCGAGAAATGTGAGGCCTAAAGCGATGCGGCGCGCGTCACTTATGGAGGCTAGTTTGGCCGGCGTCAAGTGAACCTCCTCCAGGAACCTGCACCACAAAGTCCACGTCGGCCGGTACTTCGTAGGGATCTGCTGCATTCCGCGCTGCTTCTCCGACGCCACCATAGCTAACTTCCCGAGAGATAACTTCCCTTTTCCGAAACCACCTCCTGTTGTACCTTCCAGCTCTTCCCATTGCCTCCGCGCCTCGATAGTAGGTTCATTGGTAAACCTGTCCTCCAGGCCGGGACTGAGATTTCAGGCGCCTGTGCACCTCTTGCACCTAGGGGCTGAGCACGGGGGGGTGTGGCAGACGGGAGCGAGAACTGAAGCGGAGGCTGCCTTTAGACGGTGCATCCCTTGGACCGCTTCTTCCGCCGCAGCTCCTTCGCAAGTATAGGCGAGGATAATCTTCTTGGTGGGCAGGTCACCAGGAGAGTGATGGTGGAAATTGCACTGCTGGTTGTTGCAGGAGCCGCTTACGAGGAACCTGACGCACGACCATGCTGGAGAAAGCCCCAACTCCTTTGCGGCGAGGTTGTGAACGAGCATGCCGGCCTTGATTGAAGCAGAGTTGTAAGTGCCAATGGTACCCCAGGGGGAAATGGCCTGGAACCCCGTACTAGGCGAGGGGGTTGGGGAGGAGAGTGGCGATGCAGGCCAGCTCGTTGACCTTGAAGGAGAAGCTGGTGGTAGCGTAGAGCGAGGAGGTCCTACCATAGACTTCCAGGGCGCGGCCAAGCGGAAAGACTCTGGGTCTTTTGCCTTGTCATGATGGAGAAAGAGGAAGATAGTTGACGCCCCAGGCATCCCCATCTCTTTCTGCTTAGCCGTGAAAACCTCCTCGTAAGATTTTTCCAAAAGCAAGACTAGGCTCAAAGCGGTGCTCAACCCCCCACTGGGGGACCCGTTAATAACGGCCAGGACCTGTTGATAGGCGTCCTTGAGCTCGAGGTAGATCTCGACGAGCAGATTCTCCCAGAAGGGGCCAGCGTCAAGTTCAAAGGTCATGGAGGCTGGGAGGCAACGCGTGTTGTGAGCCGCAACAATAAAGGTCTGCAGCCAGACAGCGAAAGGGTTACCAACCCCAAAAAAGAACTCTGAAATGACAATGAGAGGAATTATGCTCTCAATGAATCCTGATGCACCCGTGCAAATGTCCTCCCTAATAGGAAGGAGCATTGACGGGGAGAAGACGCCACCTATTGCGCCACTGCCAAAAGATGGCGGCAGAGTGACAGGGGCGCCGGAGCGTGGCCACCCCGAGCGCGGCTGATCGGTAAACGTCAGAGTGAAGAACTGGAGGAATAGCACCTCCGATTTGCCCGCTTTGACCTCCCTTGATGCGAAGGCGGCAGAGAAAAACGCGCTGGAGGTCGTCTTGGAGCCCACGAGAGCGACTAGCTGCGTTTGGCGCGGCTTGCTGTAAGTCTTTTGGTCTTCCCTTTCAGCCATCTCGTCCTGCTTAGACTGAGCTAGCGCGAGCTGAGCCTCTGCCAGCCTTTGAGCGAGAGCGTCGCCCGCCTGGGGGGCGACTGCTGCCTGCGGAGCTGCAGGGGTGCCATGAGGGGCCCCCTCCGCGGAGCGAGCCAGGACGCCTCCCATGATATGTGCGTTCTCAAAGTTTGTCTTAAAGTCCTGGAACCTCTCTCTGAACGGAGCGGTCTCGGCTATAGAGCCTAGGCGGGCTGGAAAGAGAGCAGAGTCTCCAGTGTCCTGAAATTTCGCGAGGGCGAGAAGCTGAGGCCAGGTCTTGGCGGCGATGTTGACCATCAGCGGCGACTCATTCCAGCTACGGAGCTCATCAAGAGAGGGGGGGGGGCCCTCCAAAGCGGAGATGAGGTGGACGTCAGGGATAGAACTGAGGCTCTCTACCGAGTACTTCACCTCTAGGCCTGCCGCAATAGCGGCCTGCTCGGCTCTCTCAATGAGGACGCCTAGGACTGAAGTGGGGCATAAAACGACCTTTCCATCCTGGGCCTTGGATGCGATGTCGTCAATGACCAACAGGCCGAGGGGGTTAGGAGACGAGAGCCCACTCCCCTCCCCTTGAACAGAAAGAACCGTCACGTCACTGTCGAACAGTGCGAAGGCCATCTGAAGGCCGACTCCTTCAACAGGAACCACCGCGACTGCGTAGCCCGCGTGGTAGCCGTAGAAGTCGTAGGGGGACTCCGTAGGATGCTCGGTGCCTGCTGGCGGAGCGCCACTCATAAATGAGGTGAACACGAACTCCTCAAACCTCTTGAAGGTCTGAGTGGCCGTAGAGGTGTAGAAGGCCAGCATCTGAGCGATAGTGGGTTTGTCGAACTGAAGTTTTGAATGAAGTTGCATACTTGTAGGACTATGGGGTGTGGAAGGGAGGAAGTGGGGCCTTATGTGAGAAGTTGTGCATTGAGTGAGGCGCTCCAGCCGAATACGACAATACAATAACTTCACAAAGTCCCCATACAAGAGGGAACAGAGTCCCTGGCCACATCCTTTCGGAAACCGGGCCCATCCACAACGGAGCTTGTGCTGAGAACAAGAGGGAACAGAGTCCCTGGCCACATCCTTTCGGAAACCGGGCCCATCCACGACGGAGCTTGTACTGCTAAACAAGAGGGAACAGAGTCCCTGGCCACATCCTTTCGGAAACCGGGCCCATCCACAACGGAGCTTGTGCTGATAAACAAGAGGGAACAGAGTCCCTGGCCACATCCTTTCGGAAACCGGGCCCATCCACAACGGAGCTTGAGCTGACAAACAAGAGGGAACAGAGTCCCTGGCCACATCCTTTCGGAAACCGGGCCCATCCACAACGGAGCTTGTACTGATAAACAAGAGGGAACAGAGTCCCTGGCCACATCCTTTCGGAAACCGGGCCCATCCACAACGGAGCTTGTACTGATAAACAAGAGGGAACAGAGTCCCTGGCCACATCCTTTCGGAAACCGGGCCCATCCACAACGGAGCTTGAGCAGTTAGGCAGACACACTATCCCAAACTAAGTGGAAAATCGTGTCACAGGGAATGGCAATCGGACGCGACGTATTGCGACGCCGCGATCGAAGGCAATACTCCTGTCTCCGCTCGCAGAAGCGAACGTGCGCCTCTGGCGCCTCGAAAAAATCCAGAAAACACTTGGATGGCGAGGCGACACTAACTGCAATCGTCTTCTCGAGACGCGAGATACGCGGAACCGCTGTCACCGGGACTATGCGGACCGATAACCAAAATGCACCCAAATTCATTGTAAACGCGTGCGTTCTCATCCCCAAAAACCCAAGAACCCTAACTCAGCGGTTGCGGGGTTTAGGGGGGTCTTCTCCTCAACTTAACAAACTCGGAGCGGCAGCCCGTCTCTCGAGTCACAAAGATGAACAAAACTCCACGCGAGAACGCGTGGCGCAGCCGCAGCGTCTAGACTCACTTTTTTCAACTGAAAAGTGCCCGACAACTTCCTTAGGAATCTTCCGCTCTGTTGACCCGGCAGAAACCAAGACCCCTGTTCTCGCGAAGAAAAAATAAAAAGGAGTTGTACTTAACCCATAGAAGCTTTACGCAACCCTACTCATCGCCCTTATATATCCGTGTATATCCCTAATGCCTCGTCATCATCACCATCACCGCGGCCCTCCTTTGGGAGGATTCGTGGCTGGTGCTGTGGTGGGTGGGCTTGCAGCTACTGCAATGAGGCCTCCAAGACAGCAGGTGACCGTGGTCAACGCCGGTGGCCCTGGGTACTACCCTCAGGGCTACTATGCCCCCCCGCCCCCGCCCGTGGTGGTCGTTGGAGGGGGGAGGAGGTACGGGACTCAAAGAACTGTTGTTGTCAACCAGCAGCAGTACGTTCCTCCTCCCCCGGAGGAGCCGTTCGAAATCACGGGCCTGTCTGTGGTTGGAGTGGAGGAGAGGGGGAGGGGAATATGGTATTACAGGATACTGGTCAGCACGGCGGATTGCAATTGGGAGATTTGGAGGAGGTGAGGGCAAGGGGAGCGATGAGCGAGGCGCGACACCTGTGTGAAAGGAGGATGGGCGAGGAGACGCCTGTGTGACAGGTGGATTGGCGAGGCAGCGTCTGTGTGAAAGAATGCTGAGTGAAACGTCTGTGTGAAAGAATGCTAAGTGAAACGTCTGTGTGAAAGAATGCTAAGTGAAACGACACCTGTGGCTGACTCCTTCGGTCGTCGCTCTGCTCCTCCACTCCCCCCCCTCCACTCCCCCCTGCCCACAGGTACAATCAGTTTGACGAGCTCCGACAGAGCGTCGAGAAGTACACATCTGTGTTCGCCAATTTCCCCTCCAAGCAGGGTCTCTTCTCCTCCCTCGTCGGTGCCAAGCTAAATGATCAGGAGCTGCTGGTCAGGCAGCAGGGCTTTGACAGGTGGCTAAGGGAGGTCTTGGGGAAGGCAATGTCGTCTCCAAGGCAGAGAATGAGGGACGTGCTCAAGGTTTTCTTGGAGTGGAGGTCGAGAAGGCTCATCATGCAGGGGACGGCGGCGGCCGGAGTTGGAGGGGCGGGAGTTGCTGGAAGCTCGGGGATGATGGCACCGGCGAATATCAACGGGGCGGCAGGGTCAGGAGGGGTGGCCGAGGTGGCGAGGGTGGCGGGGGTGGTGGAGGCGCCCGTTTACGCTGGAGAGGCAGAGGTGGTGGCCCAGGTGCCTGAGACATCGGCGCCGCCTCCACCCTTCAACCCGAATGTTCACAACAATGTCGACAAGGATGGTAACGCGGCCCCGGTTTTTGTGCCCACGGCGGATCCTATATGATAAAAGTGGGTTGTTTTCTTGAGTAAGGAAACAAGATTTGCGTGGGCATCAATTTAGATCAACTCGCAGTCCACCAACCCGTACCTCCTCCCCTCCTTGATCCCGTAGGCGGAGCCACCCTCAGTTCGTTCCTCCACGCCTTTCACCTTGCCCATCTTGTAGCCCGAGGCCTTGGATGACGGCTCCTCTTTGTTGTGTTTTAGGTAGTAAGGGACAGGGACTCCGACCCCCTCGTGCAGCCCTCGTGTGAAGGCCACCCAAATAATTGCCCCTTTTGCCGTCTTAGCAGGCATAAACAGGACCGAGTCGCCCTCTCTAAAGTCCTCCATCGCTAAATTCATCCTGAGGGGTGAAAAGTGAGGGATGAGAGGTGAGGGGTGAGTCGTTGAAGGGAAGGAGCGAAGTATCAATCATGTCACCACTACTTCCCCCGGCCATGCTCACCTCATGTCGTCGGTGGCATCGTCGGAGGATACTTTCATTGTATTCTCTTGGGAGGAGCGGGGGCTAAAGGCCTCGCCCTTCTTCTTTTCCCCCTTCGCCTCCTCCCGCTTCGTCCCCTCTTCCTTCATCTCCTCTCCGCCAATGACCCTATCCTCTCTCCCTTTTTTTCCGGCCTCAAATCCCAGCTCCCACTCCTTCGTGGGCCTCAAAGCCTTGTTGAGCTCGCCATGCCAGGCGGGGTTGTAGACGGCTCGACCATTGTCGCTCTCAACAACGCCTACCGCCCTCCTCCTCTTGATCTCATCGGCTCGCATCAATTCGAGCTCCCGACGTAGAGACTCCACCTTGTCCCTGACTCTGACGCCGTAAGCAGCCTGCATCGCGACCTATGAGGGGGGGGCGTAGAGAGGGTTGCGTAAGTGAATAGGTTGCGTGAGTGAATAAAATGAGGAACTTCATGTTGGTGAACCTCGCCGACGACATCTCAGCGTAGATGCTTGTCATGAGGTCTAGGTCAACCTCGACAGTGGCAACTCGCAGAAGATGAGACCATCGACGACACTCAACCAGAGAGCACCCTGCCGCTGCAGCAGTGTTCTCAACACCAAGTGGAAGCTGCGCCAGTGCGAGCCTTCCCTTCTCCTGAGCTTGCCTTCTCCTGAGGCCAGACTCAGAGAAGCGAACACAATGTCAAGTGCTGACGACGTCTCAGCGTAGATGCTTGTCATGAGGTGTAGGTCTCACCTCCTCCTCGACCGCCCGAAGCGTATCCCCAATCTTCTCTCCTCGCGCGACGTAGAAGTCGCTGAACCATTCGGCTCCCTCCTTCAACCTCTCCCCGGCGGCGATCATTTCGAGCGCACCCTTCATAAGCGTGGCCCTTTCCGCAGGCCTCGTCTCCGAGTCCAACGCCTTCACTATCGCCATGTAGCGGGTCTCAAACTGCGAGGATTGGGGGGGGGGGGGGAGGAGGGGGGGGGAGGTTGGTGCGCGGTGCCAAGGATATTCCTATCGCGCAGTGCCATCTTGCATTTATTCATTTTTTTTTCCTTCCCGCGATAGTTTTGTCCGTTCTCCTCACCTCCTCGACCCTCCCCACCCTGTCAGTGACATCCTTCCATGTCGAAGGGTCGGCAGAGAGAAGGTCGTAGCATGTCTTAACTTTTTCCCTCCCAACGGCGAGGCCAGGCGGGAGGGGGGTGGACTGAAGGGAAGACAAAAGCAAGTTCCAGCGTATCAAGAAGGAGGTGGAGAAGGATGTGGGAGGACGGCTCGAGGCGACTGGGAGTGAGGAGTTGAAGATGATGAGGGGTGAGTGAGATGAAGAGGGAGGGTTAGGGGGGAGGGGGGAAGGGGGACGAAAAGTAGACTTCAATAAGACCAATAAGACAAGATCTCTTGCCATCCTGGAAGTTCCTTTTTAACAAAAACGGCTCTAATCACGTCGTAAACGGCTCTACTCACGTCGTTTCATCGATGAATAGAGGTGCTTGTTGGGTATAGTTTGGTTATTGAGGAAATCATATACGTAGGTGATTGAAGTGGGGTCTTCCAAGACTGGGCCCACGGAAGCACATGGTGGAAACAGTGAGGGGGTCAAGTTGGAGGAAATTGATAGGGTTGGTGGGTGTTGATGGCTATTTATGACCTGAAGGCCATTGGAGACTGTGATGTATACGTGATCCATGATTTAATGGAGGTTTGAAATGTGATGGGGGGTGTCTGGAAAGTCTGGAAGTCTGGTGTTCCATTTGACTTTTCTAGCCCACTTATTGTGAGTACCTACATCATTGTTATATTTTAGACCTGTTATGTTCTCTTTTATTTATACAAGGAATATCCAAATGCAAAATTCAAGCCCGTAATTTCATTACAGAGATTTGTTAAGAGGCAAAAACCCTTCTTCTTCGCCGACTCATATTTTTCCCCTCATTTTTCTCAGGCTCAGGAACCAGAATGATGATGAAGCTGCTAATCGCCTTGATAGGACTTTCCGGAGTAATTACTTCTATTCAGGCCTTGGTGATCATGCCGCCATTTGCCTGTATGTGCGCTTCTGGTGATGGGAGGTGAGAATGGGGGTGGGCTTTAGTAAACATGACGCACCATATGGCTAACCTCCTTCAACTCTCGCTCCTCGCTCCTCGACCATCGCTCCTCGCTCCTCGCTTTCCAAAACAGGCTCACTGACGACTACCTTTCCTCCCTGAGCCCCACACCAGACAAGTACAGGATCACGCCCGCGTTTTATGAGGTGCCCGAGTACGTCCCACCCAAACTCCACAGTGAAATTGAAGAGGAGGCAGAGACGAAAGTGAAGGCGGTGGAGGGAAGGATGAGGAAGAGGGACAAAATTATGACCTTTCTGAGAACCTCTGGTAAAGCCGTCAAGACACCAGTCAAAAAGAAGCTCGCCGCATTCTCCAGGTGATTGTGGAGGTAGTGGGAACGATAAGTAGGGTGGCGGGGAGAAAGCGAGAAGTTTAATTTGGGAGTTTAGAATGGAGAATGGAAAAGAATTTGGTTTGCAGCTTGAAAAAAATGTTTAATAATCAAACATATCGACGGTGCAATAATAGGAATGTGTTTATTAGGATTTCAACGTCACTTACCGGACCCACGTTGCGGAGAGATTAGGTTCCCGTGCAAAAAAAAAGCCAACAACAACAAGACATCTTTTCATGTTGCCACTGCCTCTAATCGCTCTCAAACTTTGCCAGTACGCTCCTCTCGGCTTGGGGTTGCGCAAACGGGCAAAAATAAAAATGCTCGAGGAGGGGTTTGAACCCTCGACCCTTGGCTCATAAGACCAATGCTCTAACCACTGAGCTACACGGGCATGAATCATGCAACACTATCGAAAGTGTTTTTGTCTTAAGGGGATAATTTGGCCAAAATTTGGGTTTTTTGCTCCGATTAAAATGGATCTGACCCCTGCAAGCACCTTGCAACCAATTATTCTGAGAGAAGAGATCTGAGACTTTTCATCAAGGCGTAGAATTACAAGTCTATATACTTCGCTACTTCGCTACCTCTATAGATCTTCCTCATTAGTCTTCCATCTCCCTTATGTCCTCCACCACTTTTATTGTCCATTCCCCAACCTCGATTGAGCATTATGCTCTGAATTTTACCTCTCTGAATCTTCCTCCTCTGCCGCCTCCCACCTCTATAGTTAGCATTGTATCTACAAGTGGTCGTCGCGTGTATGTTGCTACGAAGGGAGGAGTAAGTGGTAATAAAGTGAGTAATGGAAGTGAGGGGACGGCAATTGGGAGTGCGATAAAGCTTGGGGCGGCGTACAAAAGGGACGGGGGGTGGAGGGGTTGGAGGGGTTGGAGAAGGGGACTGGATTTGGGAACCGCTATCTTCCACCTTTCGTTCGGGTTCCAACAAGGGGAGTGTAGGGATGGAGGTGTTTCGTCATCGTTACTACTACTGACCAATTTCTTGTCGGCACAACACCAAACCAACGAACTAAACATTTCCTCAACTCGTTTCGCTTGTCCCCCACCACACTCCCCACACACCCTCACAGAAAACTGTCGGAAGGATCAACCTCTCTCCACCCTTGCCCTCCCCCCCTGGCTCCTCCTCCTCTGCTACACCCACCACCGCCTCAAAGGCTCCAACGCCTTCCTTCTCGTCCCCCCCAATCTCTGCGTCCCCCATCACCAGCTCCGTCTACCTTCCTTCTACTTCTACAGACTATTACATAACTGGCCACGCCGACAGCTCCCTTACTATATACAATGCCCTGACAGGCTCCGGCGTCAACTTGCCCCTCCGTTCCATCTATCGTGGTATCTCCTTCCTGTCTTTCACCCTTACCCACACCAACTCTCTCGTCCTGCTCGGTTCCGCCGGCGACGGCTCACTCTTCTACCTTCCCTTCTGGGGCCTTGAGACTATGGCGTCGGATCTTATTCACTGCTACGTAGGTGGACTGTGCTCATCGGTCTGCGGTCACCGCAACGGGTTCCTAGCCGTATGTGACGGCATCGTTCACAGCCTCACAAAAATCTGGGATGGTGGAAAGGTGAGAGGGGCGTAGTAGCGGAGGAGGGGGGAGTCGATGCGACGATTGAAAGAGGTAGACTTACATTGACGGACATTTACTCGTCGTACTCTTTCTCCCTCCAATCCTATGAGCTTAACCTCACCTCGGCACCCCCCCCCCACAGTTCGTCCTCCAATCCTTCCCCTACCCCCTCCCTCACTCCACTCCTGTTACTGCCCTCCAAGTGGTTGGTATAGACGAATTGGTTGTCGGCTACAAAAACGGGAGGGTCGAGTTTGGCGGTGAGGCAATTGGCTGGAGTTTGGTGAGGGAGGGCAGCGGTGACGGTGAAGGGATCCGTCAGGTGAGTCTAGTAGGGTTAGCGAGTGCGAAAAGCGTAGCAAGTGCGACGAGCGTCATGAGTTGAGCTACTCGTATGCTTTTGTGGGTTGCATGTCCGCGCATCGCGCCATGCCTGCACTCCTCCCTTACTCCTACCCCCCCCTCGCTAACTTTCCCCCTCCCTCAGCTCTTCTTCACTGGAGAATCCATCCTTGCCATGACTTCCTCATCCCTGACCCTCCTTACCGTTCCTAATGAGGACGCCGACTCCACCCAAATCTCAATAATGCCGGTTCCCCCCAGCTCTCGGTTGACCCTCGTGCAGGGTCGCCATGGTGGGCGGGAGGTGAAGTTGGACAGGTGGGCGGTAGAGGGCGGTCTCGAGGAGAAGATGTTGGGTGGAGGTTTCAGCAAAGGTGAGAATTTGGTGAGGTGTTGAGTGTTGGAAGTTCCTTAGTACATTCCCCCCTTTCATCTGAGCTTTGTGCACATTATTTATTTCTCCTGACCTGAGCCCCCCCTTCTCCCTTTGTCCTCCACAGCTCCTGAGGAGGTCTGCATGTGGGAGTACGTTACGAACCTCCCGCTCCCCCCACCCATCACACCCTTCGTCCCCCCTCCCACCGCCGCTGACTCTGGCAGTAGCGAGGAGCTGAAGGTTCTTAAGAAGAAGCTCGAGGAGAAGGAGAGCGAGTGTGAGCGCTGGGCTGAGGTCAACAGGAAGCTGGTGAAAAGGCTAAAAAAGAAGTGAATGTTCTCTAGACAAATTCCATGATTGAATCGTCTTTTACGGGCGTAAGGCGTACCAGATGCGCCACCCTCCATGTGCAGTAGTTTCTCTCTCGGAGGTCTTTTCCAGTCATAATAACACGCGAGTTTCACCCTGTAAATGTTGAAATCAGACAGGAAATAGCCAAGATTTGATTTCAGTGAAAATCGGAAAAATGAAATTGATTAACTGAGACTTGAAAAATATTTTATATCTTACTGTATCAAAAACTAAAATAAATTTGTATATTCATGCATCCTAAATTGGATCTTGACGTTTAGTGAAAATATTTTTTCAAAGGTTTCAAATAAAGGTAATTAATCACATGAGAACATATTAATCATATTTAAAATATCTCAATGAATATCGATGCATAAATATTCAAAATATATTTTCACACATATAATCAAATTTTCATAACTGATTCCATTTGAGATTTAAATATTACATGGTGCTTATGATACATAAATTAGTATATATATGTATATAAACTTGTATTGACAAGAATGACACCGGGGTCACGAAAAATCGTGGATTTTTTTTGGAGAGCTAAGAGTCGTAGTGAAGCTTCGTTAAGTGTAATAGGTGTAAAACTTCAGTCAAAACAATCTGTCTCCTTTATTCTGATGAGGCTGGTTTTCCCTGGTCAGATTTTTTAAATATCAGCAACAACAACTGGTGATACTCTCTCTGACACATTTCGGTTGAGTTGGGGAACGTCGATCGGAGATTGAAAGGGGTTGAGCTTTCATGACGTGGAGGGCCCACTCGGATTTCCCCTCACACATTCACACACAAATCGCTGCCATTCAAGCTTCAGTTCTAGCAAACTCACAACTGTGCATTCTTCTATTAGTCGTCCTCTGCTTCGAAATCGTCGTCACTGTATTCGTCGTCTTCCTCCGTCTCCTTTTCCTCCACCTTCTCCACCTTCTCCACCCTCTCCTCTTCTGCCTCCCTCTCCATTCCTCCCCCCCCTCCCTCTTCCATGATATCAATGACCCTCCTGGCCTCGTCCTCTTGACGCTCTCTCATTTCCATTTCTGCCATTTCCTTATCTAAGTTTGCGTGCAATTCCTTGTTGAAGCCCAAGAAAGATTCGCTTCCCTTGAGACTTAAGTTCCTGGAGATGTTCATTCCGATGGATCGTCTTACCACATTGGGACTGTCGGGCCCTCTCAATTCCTTCTCCTTTTCTGGCCTCGTCGCGAGGAGTCCGCCGTCCACACTGTCCATGATCCCTCCGGCCATTATAGCCCCTAAAATTGCATGCCCGTGTCCGTGGAGCTCTTCCTCGTCGTGCTTTATTCTGGTGGGGCTCTCCGGTTCGCTATCTTCGTGCGCTTCGTCCTCTTCGTGTTCGTCCAGGCTTGCGCCTATCTCCTTTACCTCATCCTCCGTTTCGATCTTTGTCAACTCCCCAACAAGGCTTTTTGGGCTGCTGCTTGGGCTCGCCTGTGGACTGCTATTACTCCCTTTCCTCCACTTGGGAGAAACCGGCGACTCCCTGAAACTGCCGCCGATCCTCTTGATCCCTCGTGCCCGTCCACCCGGTGATTTTAGTGCTTCCATCCCGTTATCAGTGTGTCTTCTCTCTAAGTTGACCTTGGGGCTCTTGGGGCTCTTTGGGCTCTTTGGGCTCTTTGGGCTCTTTGGTGACATCCTGGGAGATTGCGGTGGCGACAAAGTTGATGGGAGTGCTAGCCTACCCTTACTGCTTCCTCTTTTCGCCATGGGAGACGTTGGAGCTTGTTGTGGGCCAGAGCGTTGATGGCGTGGTGTGGTAGCACTTCGGCGAGGCGTCCGAGGAGCGTGTGGTGTTGGGCGTGCGCTGCAGCGACAAATGAAGGCAAATTGAGTAAGACTGTCACAAACGTGCCCTACCTGACCTCCTCCCCCCCCCCCTCCCCCCCCCTCTCACCTCTCTTGAACCGTCGGCAGCCCGTCAGTTTCCGCCGTCACCTGGATACTCTTCTTTTTCTTCACAAGACTGTTTCTCCCCTTATTCCCCCACCCCTTCATTTTCTCCGCCACTTTCTTGTTAACGAGCTTTGACACGTCCTCGTCATCTCTGACCCCCCAAGTCCCCCCATTTGTGAGTTGGATCTTACTGATCATTGCCGCTGCCTTGGTGAAGGCGACGATGCTATCTCTTTTTCCCCTCCTGAAGTACGCCCTCGGTTTCCCCGTCTCTTTCCCTTTCTTCTTCTTCCCCCTTTTACCCTTGTCCTGCTTGATCCACTGGCCCTTGATTCTGGTGTGGTGCACCCCCCCCCCCGCCATGGGCTTGTTCCTTGACATGATCCCGTAGTTTGCTCCTAACATGTCGTCCCTCAGATTTCCCCGATTATCCCCCCTTAGCCCCAACTTGAGCCTCTTGAGTTTCCTCGCCTTGGCGTTGCGCCGTCTGATCAATTTCCTCCAGGCTCGCTGTATCATTCCTGCCGCAAAGTGCGGCTCCATGAGCTCAGCTGAAGCCCTCGCCGCTCCAAAGAGAATAGAGGTGCGAACCACGAATCTCACAGCTTCTCGAATCACTCGTCGCCGGGCTGCCTCATTTCTTCCGTGCCACCCTCTGCAGAGGCCCTGAATGTTCTTGATGCTTCGGATGAAATTCCTCATCTTGTTGAGTTTTTTGTTCGCCGAATACACCCTCCACGTTGACTGTAACTTCCCCGCCCCGATCTTTCTCTTCCACTTAGTCAACAAGAACCAGCATCTGGTGGCCAGTAGTAGCGCGCTTCGATACTCTAGCATCCTTCTGATCAAAACCCTTCCAAGCATTCTCTTCCACGCCCTCTGGATCTCCCATGCTGCAACCTCGCAAACAGCCTTCATTGCCATCTGGTGCTGTCGCAGGGCAAGCTGCCGTTGCAGCTTGGAGATGGCAACTGATTGCGCATCCATGGAGGACTTTAGCTTGACCATCTTCTCAGCCTGGGAATGGCGTAGGGGTGGGATGGACGAGAGGTTGAGATAACGGTCGGGACCTCCATAATCATAACGACGCAACCACACTGCACCGCACTCAACAATCCCCTCTCCCCCTCACACCCCCCTCCTTCCCCACCCGCTGAGCACCCACCTCCCTCAATTTTCGTCTTTCCTCTCTCTCCTTCTCCCTGGTCCCCTCACTTATACCAAGATTCCTCCAAAATCGCCCATTCAAAACCTTGGAGAAGTCATGGTTGACTCTCACGGCCATGTAGGGCAAATATTTCTCCTTCGCTGCATCGGAGAGAGAAGAGCCTGATAGAATTTCAGACAAGGAAGACGAAGCCCCCGTCGAGACCAGGGTCCAGGGATTGACTTGTCCCGGGTTCGTCTCGGGCTGCATGGCGGGACGGCCAAGTCAACGGGTCAAAGAAATTAGGACCCAACTGCTGAGCTTAGTCGGTTTTTGCCTGCTGATTGCCTGGTTGGATCCACTTTTAGGCTGTTGCCCCAATAACCACTTTCCGTCAACGTCTCGTTTTGATACGTTGTCTGAGCTTGAGAAATAACAAAATCGACCACCTCATCTCCACTTATAAGTCGTCAAGATGTCAACTACTACAGATTCTGAGAGGGGTCTCATGAGCGGGGTCATCAAGGGGGTTCTTGACACCGCAATCAACATCGAGAAGGTGAGTTTGTTGTATGATGTGTTTGCGACTCATATCAACGCATCAAGCGGCAGTACTTTCTGCCTTTTCGTCCTCCCCTCCACCCACAAAGGCCCCCTTTCCTCCCCTCCCCTCCCCCCTTCCCACCCCACAGGTCGCAGAGTCTGGTATAGAAAGCTCCGTTCGCGGAGTCAAGAAGGTGGGCACTGGCGTCAAGAAGGTGGGCGATCAGACGCTTCACCTTTTGGAGGACGTTGGAGGTGAGAATGGATGAAAACATACCCTTGAACGATCATACTCACCCCCCTCCCCCCCCTCCACCCAGCAATCCCTCCTTTGGAGAAGATCCCTCTCAAGCATTTTCTCGCTCTCCTGGGCATCTGCATCGCCCCTGTCTTCCTGTTCCTTTCTTGCTTCTCCGCCATGGGCTGGGGCATCAGCGGCTACCGTTTCGCCATGCACAACTCCGACTTCGGGTACTGGTGCGCCACCGGCTCTTTCCTGACGTTTGGGACCATGTATATGCTCGATTTCTCCTACTGGACCAGCAGTTGCATGAGGATGCTCCGCTCTATCCTTGTCGCCCTGGCGGCGATCGCGTTCGTATTTGGGATCTTCTTCAATGCGGCGGAGTACCCAGCGTCGCCCCTGGTGGTCACCATGCTCGCGTTGCCTTTCTACCTGTTTAGCTTCAAGTGGATCCTCTTCTTCGTCGACTTCAGGAACTACGTGAACTGGCTCTCGACCCCCCTCTTCTGCACGGCCACCATCACACTTATAGCTTGGATGATCTGGCTCTTCACGGATAACGGGAGGAACGAGTGGGACGACAAAAACAGGGACTTCTGGGCACACGAACTCGACTGCACCCCCAACTTCCTCACCGAGACATCAGGGTTCCCGGAGTGTGCGCAGTACTATGACGCAGACAGCAACACATGGAGCTGCTCGTTGCGCGGAGTGGACAGTAGTATAACCAAGTGCCCCTCCGAGTGCAACCAGGTTTACAACACGTGTGGCGCGGCCTTTCTCATTTGGGTCAACCCCATGGCCATCGCAACTGGCTTTTACTTCCTCTCTTTCATTTTTGCATTCGCAAACCCGGACCACAAAAATGCATCCATCGGCGCCTTTGTCAAGTTCTTCCTCGTTATCTGCTTCCTCATGTGGATCGCCTCGAGCCTTGCCGCGGCCAACTCCGGAGTTGCCGACGCCCTGTTTAGCTTCGTCGTCTTCATGTGCCTCTCGGCTGCGTGCGTCGCACTCATGCTTCTCGGCAAGAAGCAGTTGGTGGGCAAGATCGAGGACGGCGTCATCAACAAAATGAAGGAAAAGTATGGAGGCTACGGCACCATTTTCAAGGGCACGTTCATCCTGTCCTGCCTCCCCATCGTCTTCGTGTACTGGGGCATCGCGACTGTTAACCAGGCTATCAGAAAGATCGGCCTCCCACTCTCGAAACCCCTGACCGACGAGGACCGAACTTACGCCCTCACGTTGGCCGCATCCAAGCAGAAGAAGATGATCATGTCCTGGGAGTGGACCCCTGTAATCCTAATGTCGCTCAAGGTCGGCGTCTTTGTGCAGGTGATGGGCGTGCTCGTCACCAAGTTCACCTACCTCTTCCTGGCGTGGTTACGGATTGCAATTCAATCTTGGTCAATCGCGGCCGTCACTGCAGCCATGTCCTTCGTTGGCATCTCATTGTTCCTTCTCCCCCCCGTACCTGGAGTTCCCATCTACTTTATGTCAGGTATGATGCTCCTGGCTGTTTGCGAGCCGGCCATGGGCCTCTTCGGAGGTGTCACGTACTGTACCTTCCTCGGACTCATCCTGAAGCTAATCAGCGGGACTATCCAGCAGCAGGTCTTTGGAAAGAAGCTGGGCAACATGGTGGCCGTAAGGCAGATGGTTGGGGTCAACAGCGACCTGATGAGGGCAGTGAGGGTCATCATGGCCGACCCGGGTCTCACGTGGGGAAAGTGCGCCATCTTGACCGGAGGACCCGACTGGCCCACTTTCGGTGAGGAAGGGCGGAAAGATATTACATATAATCATCTAGTGTTATGATCCGATTCTTTCTCTCCGATTGATTCGATCCTATCTGACTATACTTGGAAGGGCGGAAAGAATACCCCGCAACCATAACCACCTAAACCTTACCCGATATCGTAACCATTCCGCGATTTGCTTCGCTCTCCGCAGTAACCACGGGAATCCTTGGGTGTGACTTCATGCCGGTGTTCATCGGAACCTTTCCGTGCATTGTGCTCATCATCCCGACCGTACTGATGGGCATGTTCGTTTACCTCGAAGGTGAGCCTTACGAGTATGAGTGGGCCCGCACGGTGGGCACCGTCGCTACAATGATCACTGGACTCGCGCAGGGCGGCGTCATGCTCCTTGCTGCGTTTTACCTTGAGAAGACGCAGGTCGATCGTAAAGATGAGATCGACGCCATTCCCCTTGACGAGGAGGTGCTCGCAGAAGATAAAAAAGTTGAAGCTGCAACGGCGCTGTTTGCGGAAGTGACCAAGTGGGAGATCTTGCCCACGAAAATGAAGGCTTTACTTCTCAGCGCGTTGTTTATCATGATGTGCAGTTGCTGGCTAGTCATGGTTTTCACCAATTCTTGCTTCAAACCGTTCGAGATGAGCGACTCGATTGAGGGTGCCCTCGATGGCGATGGGTGGTCGTTAGTCAAGACGCTCGGATGGGTCTCCATCCTCCTCTTCATCTTCGCTTCGTTGGAGCTCGTTGTGTTCAACAGGTGGGCTAAGGAGCAGGCCCAGTTAAAGCGGGGTCGCGAGGGAGATAGAGAGGTCGAGGGGGAGATGTTGACGGACGGAAACGTGAAGAATGTACTGTAGAGAGGAAAAGTGGAGAGAAAAAGAGAAAGGGGCCAACGCAAGCTAGGAAACTTTCTGATATAAAATGTCTATCTATTTCTAGCCCGCCCCCTGTTTCACTGCAAGACTATATTACGGCAAGACAATCAGATACACTGAAGATCGCAACCTTACCATAAATTTTTGTAACTTTTGTTTTCTTACAGTGCGCACTCGCGCATCCTTGCGCATCCTTCCCTGCCCCTCGTATCTAAGTAATGTGAAAAGAAAGCTTGCGTTTGTATCATTTTTTCCTCTTCTCTACATGACATAAAACGTCTGTCTCCTCCCCCTCCCCCCTTCCCCTTTTTTCACCGCTCCCCTTTTCCCCTCCTTCCCAACCCAACTACTCAATGTCAAAGTCGTCGTCTAAATCGAACATTCCCCCCTCGACGTCGTCGTCATTCCCCATGCCCTTGATGCCCATCCAGTTCTGTGTCTTTTTGATGAAACTGACTGCCAGCTGCAGGTGAACGTCGCCACTCCTCCGGAAGAAGGAGATATTTTCCTTGTTCCCAATGAAGCTCTTAAGTTCTTCCTCCCCCGACATCTTGGCCTCCTCCCTCGTGAACAGATCGTCGTTAACGAGATTATAAAGGAGCCTAGAGTAATTGTACATGGCAATGGTGGGCTGATTGAGCTTGTGCAGCCCCTTGGTGCCCTCAAACTCGCTGATCTCTTCCATCGTTTGGTGCCCCCTGGGGCTCATATTCGGTATCAGGAAGTTGAGCCTCTCAAGCTTGTCCAGTATGTTCTGCGTGGGTGCAAAGCTGCCGTCGACACTCTTAATGTCGTCGATGAGCGTGATCATACGTTGGAAGAGAATGTCGAAGAAAGAGCTTATGTTGAACTCGATCTCCGCGAAGCCCTCGTGGGCCTGTTTTACCTTTGTTGCGACGGTCTCTCTCTGCTCGTGGATGAACCTTCCTTGAAGGTTGTGGCATTCGAGGTTGTAGTTGGTGACCATGTCCTGGAGCTGCACGAGTACGGCAACCTGGTAGTCAACGAGCGCGTCAGAAAGGATATAGAACATCTCTTTGTTCTCTTCGACCGACCTAGGGCTGAGTTGAGGACTAATGTCTCCGGCATTTTCTCGAGGGCTCCTGGAGCTCCTGGGGCTCCTGGGACTCTTTTGCTGTGTACCACTTTTCCGCTTCTCCTGGAGGGTCTGGAGGGTCTTCCTAGGCTTCCCCTTTCGCGTCCCTACCCTTCTTCCGTACTCTTCCTCGGCAAGTTCTTGCCTGACTTCGTCCATGTCGAGGATGGCATTCATGCTCTCCCTGGTCATCAGGCCAGGCCGCTTGACTTTCGAGTGCAACCCCATGCTCCTTCGCATGGTCCTCAGGTTCGTGAGCTTCTTGACGTCGTTGATTGTGAGCTTGGCCGGTGTGAAGCCAGTGGAGGCCACGAAGTTATGGATGAAAGTGTGAAAGTCCTTGGCGTACCACGCCACGTGATTGAGCATCGTATCACCCAAGAAGTAGAACTGGTACCTTTCCGAGACAGCGGTGCTATTGAACAACACCGAGTATATCAGCTTGAAGCAAACAACGATGCGACGCATCACCAACAGACACCTGCTCTTACTCCCCTTCTCGAAGGCCATGTCCTCCTCGAAATCCTTGATGCAGTGGAACGCAAACGACATCACCGAAGTCCTGGCGAAGAAGAGGCGCTTCAAAGTTATGTCGTTGATCAACTCCGAGGCGAGGTGGCTCATAGCGTGGATATGGTCCTGGTAGGCGCGCTTGCTAGAGCCAACGATCCTTTCGCACTCCTCGAGAAATTTTGTTGCCATCTCGATTTCGCTCTCTTCCTTCACCAACGGGATCCTAGCCTTCATCCTGGTGAAGCAGTCGATCCACATTCTGCATATGTGGAACATCACCTTGCTATTTTGTTCAAAGGAGTAGATGTGCATTTGCCCAGCAAGCTTCTGAAGTTTCTTTGCGTCCCCTGCATCATTAACCTGAGACAAAAGGTTGAGCTTGATATGTAGGCTTCTTGCATTCCATTCGTTGTTACCCCAGAGCATGCCGGTGTTCTCCTCCCCCCTCATGTAGCCGCAGGACATGATTTCGTTCGCTGGAACCATGATAATGTGACCTGATATGCCAAACTCCCGGAAGACTACTTCTGTAAACTTCATCCCCGAAAGAGGCAGGAATATGATCCTGTCTTCGCAAATGATGCAACTGTAGTAGCCGTGTATCTTTCCGTTGCCGCTCTCCACCACGACACCCTCCATATAGCGAATACTGTTCCAAGTTTCGGGGTCTAGCGCCCTCTTGACATTGTAAGGATCCAACCTCACCGTATTTCTAACCCTTCCTTTGTCCCCTCCCCTCAGTTTCACGGCGTTGTGAGACCAAAAGTCATTGGTAAGAGTGACATCCTCGAAGCTGTCCTCCTCATCTGATTCACTCTCGCTCAATGACTCACTCAATGACTCACTCCCTTGGGACCCTTGGCTCTCATCATCGTAATCATCGTCATCCTCTCCAAATTTCCCTCCGTCGTCCTCAATAATCTCCTCAATATCCTCCTTGAAACCGGCAGATCTCCTTTTCTTTTCTCTCAACGACGTCCTTCTTTGTGCCTTCTCCTTTGGCGATTTTGGCGATTCTTTCGGTGACTCCTTCTCCCCATTTGCCTTCTCTCGCGACACGCTTCGCTCACGCCCACTTCGCTCGCGCAAACTTCTTCGCCTCCCTCCTCCTTCGCGCCCGCTTCGTTCGCGTCCGCTTCGTTCGCGCCCGCTTCGTTCGCGGCTCCCACTTCTCTCCTTTCTACCCGCTGAATCGGGCTCGGGAGATGATCGACCAGCCATCCCCACCTTCTCTAGAAGTTTGTTCGTCCCTATCTTTAATATGCTGCGCTTCCTATGGTGCTCTTCTTTATTCGATTCTTGAGCATCGAAGCTCCCCCCCAAGCTGTTACCAATGGATCCCGCTAAAAAGTTAGTGATGCTCCCCCTCCTATTCAATTTCCCCTTTCCCTGAACGGCCATTGGGGACTCACTCCTTTCCCTGAACATCTTTGGTACAGCAATTTTGGGTGTAAGGACTTCCGTGCCAAAAGCTATTGTGTGCGCGCACGCGAGAGTTAGATTTGAAAGCACTTAATCATTTTCGACCACGTCACCATTCTCCTCATGCTCACCTAGGTTTGTAGACTTGCCAAAAGCGTCGTAATCCGTCTCTATAGAAAGCACACCACTGATGCTACCCCTCCTGTTCATACGGCTGGAGGCGCCCGTAACAGCGTTGGCACTTCCCCTCCTACTCAACGGCTTCTTCGGATTAGCCTTTATTGTTGTCCCATCATCAGTCTCTAACACATTTTGTTTCAAGCTCGAAGGTATTTCTATCATAGACGAGGATCTCTGCCTTACGAAGCCCTTTTTATTAATTGGGTATTTGTTGCCATCCGACTCTGACTTTTTTTGCTCAACCTTCTCCTCCTCACTGTGTCCCAAGAGCGCGGAGAAGTTAAGATTTAGAGCAGGGTTTTTGCTGCTCCCATTAGTGCCACTATTCTTAAAGGGCTGATGTGATTTAGGCATGCTATCGTCATCGTCATCGTCATCGTCGTCGGAGTCTAGTCCATCCCAACTGGCGTCGTCGTCGTTATCCTTCCCCTCGCCGCCCTTTTCTTCACCAAACTTCTCGCTGGGGCTGCTCAGTTTCTCTCTGGGGTTCCTCTCCTTCTTCGCCAGTTCCCTCTTCTCTCTCTCCTCCTTATATTTGGAGGCGTTCCTGAAGTTTTGAGGGTGATGGGGGGAGATTGGCTTTGCAACAAATCGGGGGGGCGAGACTTCGCCCTGACTAGACTTGGGCGACGTCCTTATGATCGAATGGCCCAAGAATTTTCCTTCTTCCCCCTCTTCTTCGTCTGAAGTGCGATTCCTGGTGAATTTCCTCATGGGACTTCTAGGCACCGGCGACGAGGTACCTTCACGACCAACGCTATCGATACTATCCCCCGAAGTATTTCTAACATACCTGACAGTGTTCCTCTTTGAGGCTACACTGCTCAGGTTTTTCTTCCCTTTATCCCTCTCGTCTATTGCTGGAGTTTTAATTGGAGTTTCCGTGGCACTTCCGCTCTTCCCTCGGTTGAATTTCCGTATGCTCCCACTAGATTGCCCAACGCTACCCGTTGCATCTCTCGATGACCCTTTCCTCAAGGATTTCAGGGACTTTCCTGTGCTTAAGGATGGGGCAACCATGTTTGCAAATTAACTCAAGGCTACGTGGGCCAACCAATACTATCGGTTCGGGCGATGTTTACGCTAACAGCGTACAGGATGATTTACCTAGGCGCTTTGAATGATTAAAGAAATGCAAAACTGAATTTTGCAAATTCCAACACAACAGTCACAAAGAGAGAAACGAGGAACACAAAGTCCAGTTCGACCCAGAACTTAATGCAAGGTGCTTCTGCAGTCCCAGTGCAAAAGAAGTAACTTCCTTCCAGAAAATTGTGAACACGCATCACAAGCGAAAGACGAGTGCAAAATCGTTGCGTCTATAGTCTCGTGTCGAACTCTCTGGGTCTCCCGGACTCTCTTCTCGTGATTTCCTCATAAAACAGGCCGATTCACACTTTCTCGTGCCTTGCTGGCTATCTGTATAATCCACTTCAGCCAAGAACGACTCGAATCGGATTGGAGTTTTAGTTTACTCAGGGGTATTATCTTTACACTCCTGGGCTTTCATGTCTGCAGCTGAAGGGGAACCTCCCCTTCCTCCGTCCCCTGAAGCTCGTGCATCACAGAATTCAGCTCCAAAGCCTCCTGTGATAGATATCATGAGCAACAGTAGGAGCCTCTCGAGGGGAGATTCCCTCCTTTGGGAGAGACGCAGCAACGCCGACGACAATAGCCCCTTGACTCCCCGGAGTCCCTCCTCCCCTGGGAGGCCCCCGGTGTTGTCAACATCTATCTCTGTCTCTACTCCTGAGGACAGGTTCAGAACTTCCACGCTATTGAACGGCAACGGCACTCACCACATTTCTTCCTCGCCGATGAATCCGACCTATATGGCTAGTTCTAGCGATAGGTCGGCTTCTCCTAGTGTCGTAGACAATCTGAACCCTGGGCCAACCAGAACCTTTTCAGACGACTTTGGCGCAGGGTCTCTCCCAAGCTCTGCCACATCTTTGCTGTCGAAAGCCTTCACAATTAGGACGGAAGATATCATTGGCAACTCCCCCACGAGGACCACACTTGGTTTGCCCATGAATAACTCCAACACTTTCTTCCCTGAGAAGTCGTCGGCACAAAATGGTAGGTTGACAACCTCTTCGAAGGAAGACAACTCCAAAGAAGAGCTGTGCGCTATGGCGAAATTCTCTTCGACCCTGATCCTTGAGCACGTGAGGCACATAGGTGAAAATAGTGATGCCAGCGTACAATGCGACGAGTTCGAGGGAGCTACCATGATTGTAGACGTGAGTGGCTTCACAAAGATGTGCGAAGAGTTTAGTAAGGGTGGAGGGAGGAACCAGAAGAAGAAAGATAAATCGGAGATGGATGACGGGACGCACACGACCGCCGCGACGTTTGCCACAGTTCTCTATAGATTCAACAACGAGCAAGAACTTGAAGGCAGCGGGGGGGAAAAGGTGCGAGAGGTGCTCGAGACCATCATGGGCAGTATCATCCACATCGTGGACGAGCATGGAGGCGACGTGCTAAGGTGAGCCTTTGGACGAGAAGCGGTTGTGGAAAAGTTTCGCTATGATGATATGGAGACACTCAAAGATACGAAGCCTCAGGCTAACAATTTTCGTCCGTCGCTTCGCTCGTCATAGAGTCGCGGGAGACGCAGTGATAGCAGTTTTTCACGCAGGAAAGAAGAAGCATCTTATGGAGGCAGAACTTGTGGACTGTTGCTGCAGGTGCGCTTTCGAGTGCATAGAACTGCTCAAGTCTCCTTCGACGATAGAAAAAGTTGGGCGGGAGATGGTCTTACACATTGGCATCAGCTCTGGGACTCTTGATAGTTACCACGTGGGAAGCTTAAAGGGCGAATTTCAGAACGTCGTCACCGGGCCAGCTTTCGACGATGTTGGGCAGGCGTTGGTGCTTGCCGGCGCGGGGGAGGTAGTAGTGCATAGGCGAACCGCCTCGCTGTTGACAGCCAATAACTGGAGGATTAGGGAGATCCCAATGAACGAGGAGTACGGTAAGTGAAGGACACCAGCAGGAGGTCTAAGGAATATGCGTTATCAAATGACAGCCATTCCCAGCTCATGTGCTCACCTGCTCACCTGCTTTCTCCCTTACCCACCAATCCACCCGAAGACTCGCACCAGTACCGTTGCATCGAACTAACGGCAAGTAAGGGCGAGGAACTCCATAGGAAGTCCCTATCTTCACTCGCCAACATCCCACTCCCTCTGGAGCGACAAACAGAGCTCGACGTGTGGCTGCAGGAGAAACACACGTCGAGCATGGCCAAGGCGATGAAAAGGTACACCCCACTTCCTGTTCGGTCGGCCGCAATAATGGAGAATGCGGGTATGCTGGGCGAGATCCGTCGTGCCACCGTAATGTTCGTGTCGATTGAGTCCGACTTTTTGAGGAAGGGGACTATTTTCCAGAGGCTGGAGAGACTTCAGAAGATCTTTGAGATCCTCCAGGACAACGTCATAACGTACAGGGGTATAGTGAAGGAGTTTAGTGTGGACGACAAGGGTTTGGTTCTCGTGAGCGGTTTTGGGATTCCTCCCCACGTCGGGTTGACCCCTCCCACGAGGGCCTGTTTGTGCAGTATAGCCCTTATGAAGGTGAGATTGGAAAAGAGCAAAAAGCTATTAGGCAGCCCGACAATTCTCACACACAAACGCAACCCTTGGCTCCTCGCAGGAGTTGCAATCGTTCGAAGTCGAGGCTTACATTGGAATTACCACAGGATTTGTTTACGCCGGGAGTGTGGGAAGCCAGACAAGAAGGGAGTTTGCCATGGTCGGCGACACTGTCAACCTCGCGGCAAGGCTCATGGTTGCCGCCAAAAAACCCATTAGAAAACTGAAGGAGATGTCTCCCGAATACCAGAACCTGTTGAGGCTCGAGGAAGCCACGGAGGAAGCTGCAGATTCAAAGGTTCCTGCGGAATTTGCGGGCGCGCAAGATTACGCCAAGAAGGATAGGATGAGATCTCAATCCTCTCCAGAGAAGCCATCTGCAAATCCCTTCAAAATGCTCGCAGAAAAAGTGCCCCTTCCTCAAGTTAGCACCTCGCCAGCAGTCAAGGAAACGAAAGTCCACAAAAACACGAAAAAAGACAACAGGGGGAAACGGTTTGCGAAGAAGATGCAAGCCATGATGAAGAAGACGTTGAACACATTGACGTCAACCCAGGAAACTATATTAAGCTATCGCCATTCGTCTGACGCGAACCAGCTCAATCGGAAGGAATTTATCAAGAAGACGAATAGCGGCCGGTTGGTAATGAAACAAAGCTTCAACCTCGGTTCCAGCGAACGAGACATCAGTGCGGAGGAGGAGGAGGAGCAGCAGCAGCAAGAGAAGGAAGGAACGAAGACGTGGAAGCACCCAGGAAGAATCAAAACATCAACCTCGGTTGAGAATATGATTTTGTCCTTTGTTGAAACCGCCAACAATGAAAATCACATCCCACAAATACTTGTTGATAGCCACACAGCTGCCGAGGTCAGGATGTCGACGAAACTTTTTTTCCATTCTCTCCCGGACATCACAGTCAAGGGGAAAAAGGATGCAGTTGGAATCAACCTAATCTTCTCCATCGACCTAGGAAATGACAGCAGCACTCCAGAGGCGATGAGGTCAAATATGACGACAACACCTAGGTACAAGTCTATAACCGACCTGATAAACTCGCAGGACCCTGAGGGACACTCCCCCTCCCTCTCAAGGGGGGAGAGTAGCCCTGATTCTCCTGGGAAGAAAACTCTGAGCCTCTCGTACATCTACCAGGATACCTTCTTGAGCTTCTCGCAGTTCAGAATGGTCCTTCCAATGGTGTTGGGCGGGACGAGCGTCGACCTTCCGCTGGAAGACTTGTGCTGGATCAGGACAAATGGGATCCCACTATACGCGAGAACCCTGAGCGACGAGCTCGAGGCGGCCGACAGGTTGTTTGTTGACGAGAGTGGGAACCTGTCATTCGGTGAGATGGACCTTTCCTTCATGCTCGAGATCGCATCGGCGGTCCCTAGTAAGGTCCAGCGCAGCATAAGTAGCCTAGTCGCGCGGCTGGACTCCACGATGCAGATTATCCTCAAGGTCATTTGCATCAGTGGAGGCAACTCCCCGTTTGAGTTGCTTCTCCTGCTACTTGAAAACGTCAAGCCCTTTAGCCTCTTCTGGAACTCCCTTTGTAAGAACGAGTCCCAGTACTACGAAAAGGGGGTGAAGGGGGAAGATGACGAGGAGGGGCGCTTTACCGAGGGCGAATTACCTCAGTCGGAGGCTCACGCTCAAGAAGAGGCACTGAATGACAAGAGGTCACTGTTTCGCAAACAAATGTCCGCCCCACTTGCATCAAAGCGAAATAGCTACGAGCTCGGATTCGCGCAGAAGAAGGACCCGAAGATGCGAGCAAGGGACTCAACCATCAAGCTCATGAAGAGAACATCCGTAATTGCCGAAATTCCTCTTCAAAAGTCGGCGACTATGGCGGAGGAGGTGGAGGAGAAGGATGGGAGCGGGAAGGAAGAAAACTTACGCTTAGTGGGGAGGGATATACTTAGAAGGACACTTAAGCTTCTCGAGATAAACCATTTCCTGGCCTACGACAACGGCGTGGTGACACTTTCAGACATGTTTATGGTCGACACCGTCTGTAGCACAATCCCTTTCAAGCACCGCATTGCCCTCCACGAGTACGTAGCGCAGTGGCACAAGGACCAAACGATGCACGATATCGGAGAGCGAGTGAAGAGGTTCCCCATCATCGTTCACCACTATGTCATGGCTAACAAGGAGGAGAGAGCGAGCGCATTGCTGATGATGCTGAACCTGTTCGGGGGTACATTCATTGACAAGTGGGTCCTCGAGAATGTCAAGCCGATGCTCCCTACCATGCTGGAGTCAGAAAGGTACCAGGGACACGCCGGAGACGAGACAGACATGCTGGCCAGGAGCATCCTCGCTCTTCCTTCGATTCCTTGGATGAGAGGTCTGGCAAAGGCCATCAGGGGGCAGCAGGTTGGGTCCGTTCTTCTCAGAATCGCCACCCGATTCAGGACGTTCTTTGAAAGCTTCCGAAAGAGAAAGCGAGAGGGTACTTTAAAGAGGGTTTTCAACACGGTAAAGGCAGCACAATACCTAAAGAAGGCGAGCACCGGGAGCATCAGTAGCAACAGCAGCGTAAGCGAGGAGAAAAAATTGGCGAGCAAAATGACAGTAAGCAACGAAGATGCGGAGAAAATTGCCGAGGCGAATAAGGCGAAAAAGAGGGAGAGCAGGACCAACCAGATCAGAAATATGAGGAGGAGCAGCAGCAGCATCATCATGGATGCATCCTCGCTATCAAAATTGGGCATCGGAAACTTGGAGGATAGCGGGGCGATCACTCCGACCAGGGCCCAGTTCTCCAAGGGAGAAGCGGAACCAACATACTTGAGGAGAACGAGCACGAGCGAGAAGTAGCTGTAGGAGGACTGATAAAAGCAGTTTCAGTTGGAATAGAAAAAGTTTCATATTTAGGCAGACCCAAAGTCATTGAACCACTGCTCATACTTGTCCAGATCTGCGTCACCAACGGAGCGACCGACCTTTTTAAGAGCAGCTACGAAGTCGGACTGAGTCACAGCACCGCCAAGATCGTCCTTCCTGCGGTGGCGGTGAAAGAAGGGAGGAGCAGAAAGTGGGTGTAAGTTGAGGGTTGACGATGGGGCCACGAGCGGCAATTCTCACCTTTGCTCCAAGTACTTTTGCATCTCATGCCCGGCCAAACCAAGCTTGCGGGCGGACTCCATGAGGCGACGCATAGACATCATGGCAGCGTCGCGTGCAACGTTGGCAATGTCGGCTCCACTGTACCCTTCAGTCATTGCCGAGAGTGCCTCGAGGTCTGTGTCCTCAGAAAGCTCACAGTCCTTCATATTGATTCTAAATAGCTCCTTCCTTCCAATTTGCGACGGCAGGGGGATGTAAACGCGCTTTTCAAGGCGACGGCGGAGGGCCTCGTCGAGGTCCCAGGGGGTGTTGGTGGCCGCAAGGACAATTACAGTGTTGCTATTGGGCCCACCACCGGCGGAAGATTTCCCCTCCTGCGGAGAATGCGACGGGCGAGCTTAGTAGAGGAGGCAGCGAGTAATACCAGTAACAGCAAGTCTCAACGAAACCCCTTAATCCTTCCATTTTCTCACCTCCTCCTTCTCCTCAGCAGACGCAACACCATCCATCTGTACCATGAGCTCAGTTTTCACTCGACGGCTCGCCTCGTGCTCGTTTCCGCCACCGCGGGAACCGGCGATTGAATCAATCTCGTCAAAAAATATGGTCGAAGGGCCGTGGAATCTTGCCATTTCGAAGAGGATCCGCACAAGCTGCCGGGGAGGGGAGCGAAGGAGGGTTAGGACAACAGGGTTTGGGGTCGGGGGCGGTGGCGCCCGGCCTCACCTTCTCGGACTCTCCGCGGTACTTGGAGGATAGGGTAGAAGCAGAAACATTGAAAAATGTCGTTTGGCACTCCGTAGCGACAGCCTTTGCAAGCATTGTCTTTCCAGTTCCCGGAGGACCAAACATCAGCACACCCTTCCAAGGGCGGCGGATGCCCTTGAAATAATCTGGCATCCAGAGGGGAAGAACAACTGCTTCTTGGAGCAGCTGCTTGGGGGTAGTAAGGTCCGCAATGTCGTCCCAAGAAACTGAAACCCCTGTCTCGACGATGTCTGTGGGCAGGGGAGGGGGGGCGAGAATATTTTGGGTTTGTGGAGTGTGGGCAGGGGAGTGGGTGGGGGGGGGGGGGGGGAGAGTTCAGCTTAAGGGTCATCTCCGTCGCATCGTATTGCTCTCACCTCGCTCGACACCCTCAATGAGCTCCACGTCGGCCCACCCTTGGTCCTTTGCCATTTGTGAGTATGCGTGCTTCGCATCCGGAGGGGCTGAGTTGGCGCCTGGTTGCGAGGAATTGCGTGATCGTGAGGAGGAGCGATTCTTGTTGGCGCCGGGATTGTTACGGGAAGGGACCGAGGGTTTCCTCCCCCTGTCCCTGTCCCTGCTCGAGTTTCGACTGGCAGCGGCACCCCCTCTGTTGCTTGAGGGCGCAGGCCTCGCAATTCTACTGCTTGGATTGGGGTTCTGGGAGCCGTTCCTGTTGGCCCACGCGGGCAGCTTCGCGGCGGCCTTTTGGTGAGAGGGAGGGGGGGCAGTTGGAGGGGCCCAAACGTCAGGATCGGAGGGGGCAGAGCGAACTTCACCCACGGAGGGGACAGGGTCCCGGTAGCGGTCGTGCTGCGAAGCGAAGAGGGTTAGGGGGTGTTTAGGTTCGCGGCGAGAATCGACGCATGGGCACTGAGTCTACTTTCAGGGTTAACTCAGAGTCTACAAGGACCCCTGTACCTCACCTCCGCCTTCCTCGAGTGGTCCGAATTCTCCTTGTGGAGGGCCTTGCTGAAAGTCTTCTCCCTAACCATCTTATCCATCCTTCTAATGAGATTCTCCTCATCCTTGATCTCCCTAACGACCCTTTTCCACTTCTTAACCCTACTCTTCAACTGCTTCACCTTTCGACTGGAAGAAGGGTCAGAGGACAGGAGAGAAATTTCCTCCTCCCACAGCTCAATGGCACCACGAAGTGGATCGAGCCCCCCTTTTGACAGCACAGACAGCGACTCGGAGTAGTTTGTTCGCTTAGCTAGAGATCTGGCGGAATTAATTGAGGAGAGGACCGAGGAAAGATCGAGGGTCATGTTGGGAAATGGGTTGAGCTCGAGGAGGGGGTGGAGGAAAGAGAGGTAACAGAGGGGGAAGGTGGACAAAATGGGCGGGGCGGGGGTCGGCACTGGGCGGGGGGGTTAGCGGGGGTAGTTTTGGGCAATGGGATTGAAACTATTTTGATTTTCAAGCAAAGAAGAGGAGGAGAATTGGAAGGAAGGAGGAAGCAGGACGTCAGGGAACGCAGCGCAAAAAAAGAATGACGTAATAAACCCCCCCCCCCTCCACCCCCGACCTCCTAATAAACGCATTTTGGTAATTGGGAAACATGAAGGAACGCCCTGTTATTAAGTGCATCCCTCCCAGCAGCCTTCCTCGCCTTAGATTTCCGCCCTTTCTTTCTGCAGCCTAGTCCTCGTCCTCGTCGTAGAAGAAATAGCTGCCCGCCGCCTTCTGCTCCTGGTCCTTCTGCGACCCTAGCTTGTTGATTCTTGGTCTGAAGTTCGTCGGGTCCCTCCTGAAGGTGACCTCAAGGCTCTTGAGGAACTGGTTCATTCCCGTCAGCAGGCCCTGGGGGGTTGACGCCGTGGCCTCTATTCCCGGCTGCCCGACGTACACGACGACGCGGTCCGCGAGGTATGTCGCCATGATGAAGTCGTGCTCAACGACGAAGGCTGTCTTCTTCGAGTGCATGATGAAGCGCTTGATTACCTTCGCGGCGTTGATGCGCTGCTCGCTGTCCAGGTACGCCGAGGGCTCGTCGACGAGGTAGACGAGGGCGGTGGTACCGAGGGCGAGGCAGATCGCCAGCCTCTGGAGCTCACCGCCGGAGAGGTTCTGGACACCCTGGTCGATGATTCCCTCCATGTTCATGGGCTTCATTACATCAGAGACGAACTGCGGGTGAATGTACATGTCCCTGATGCGTTTGTGAAGGAGTTGCCTAACGGTGCCCTGGAATTTTGGGGAGATTTTCTGGGGCTTGTAACTGCGCGGGCAGGGGAGGCGGCGGGGGATGGGACCGAGGGGTTAGTGTGGTTGAAAATCGTCGCTGAGTCATGCAATAGTTCGCGCATCTCTTCGCGATGACGCTCCTCAACTCACCTGACCCTGAGTTGCGGGACCCCGGCGGCCTCTGCGGCCTCCTCGTCCCCCTCCTCCTCTGCCTTGGTCTGCTCATCGCTCTTAAGGAGGCCTGCGAGCATCCTGATGAAGGTGGTCTTTCCCGTCCCGTTCTCTCCGAGGAGAACAATGATCTCGGAGTCAGTGAAGCTTCCGGACTCGACATGCAGGATGAACTTGGCCGTGCCCTTCGTCTGGGTCTTGGTCATTGCGGGGTAGGTGAAGGTGCTCATGACGTCGTTCTTGGCCCCTGCCTCGCCCTCCGCCGCCCTCTCGCTGACCTTGAAGCTGAGGGCGTTGTCCCTGAACCTCAGGTTCTCCGTGGGGATGAAGCCCGCCAGGAACACGTTGATCCCCTCTCGGACGGAGAAGGGCATGGTAACGACTCCGTAGGCCCCCGGGGTCCCGTACAGGCAGCACACGTAGTCCGAGAGGTAGTCGAGGACGGCGAGGTCGTGCTCCACGACAAGGACGTAGCGGCGGGCCCCTATGTCTCCCTCGACCAGTGTTCTAATCATCAAGGCGGCGGTGAGGCGCTGCTTGACGTCGAGGTAACTACTGGGCTCGTCGAACATGTAGACGTCGCTGCTCTGGACAATCACGGCGGCGATGGCGAACCTCTGCAGCTCCCCTCCACTCAGTACCCCGATGTCTCTGTCCATGACGTGCCCGAGCTCCGCATTCTGGACGGCCCAGTCAAGGCAGTCAAAACCCTCAGACTCGGTCCTCTACAAAAGTGGGGAGGGGGAGGGGGGGGGGGGGGGTTGTTAGGAGGTTTCAGAGTGTACGTGGTGGCGATTTGTGATTGTCATGCTGCTGCTTTCCCCTCTGTCCTCACTCACCTCGTCCTTGGCCTTAAGGACCTTTCCGACCAGTCCCCTGACCGCCCTGGGGATGTGGTCCACGTACTGGGGCTTGATGGTAGCCTTGATGTTGTCCTCGAGGATCTTGGTGAAGTAGTTCTGGAGCTCGCTTCCGCGGAAGTGGAGCAGGACCTCCCCCCAGTCTGGGGCAGAGTCGTATTTTCCGAGGTTGGGCTTCATCTTACCGGCCAGGATCTTCAGGGCCGTCGATTTGCCGATGCCGTTTGTCCCCACGAGGCCGAGGACCTGACCCGGCCGGGGCATGGGAAGGCGATGCAGCTTGAAGGTATTGGGACCATAGCGGTGTGTGGTGTTCCTGTCAAGATCCTTTGGTAGATTGATGATATTAACGGCCTCGAAGGGGCATTTCTTGACACATATACCGCAACCGATACAGAGGGGCTCCGAAATGAACGCAATCTTGCTCTTCTTGTCAACTTCGATACACAGCTTTCCAAGCTTCACCGAGGGACAGCTCTTTTTGCACTCATGGTTGCACTGATGGGGTGTAAAGATGTTGTGTGGGAGGGGTTAAGGGTGTTTCAATCTACTCACACTATAATTGTGTTGAAATAAGGATCACACAGGCCAAACAGGTCCACTGTTGTTCCCCACCGTAGGAGGTGGTGGGTTTGTATTCTCCTTCCCTCTCCTCTCCTGCTCACCTTTTTTGGCTTGCACTTCTCCGCAGATACAATTGCGATACGGGTGAGCTTTTCTCCATCTCCATCATCGTCTTCTTTTCCTGCTTTCTTCTTCCCCATTTCGTGAAGTGTGAATTGAGGGAAGAAAGTGAAATGTGAAATAATGATGAAGAATTCGGATTTTTAGCTTTTAGCATCCCCTATTGTTTTAATCCCCCCCTCCCCTCCCCCTCCCCTTAACTCTTACTCCCATTAACTCTTCGCCGCTACAGCCGCGGCGCCTCAAGTTTTCTTGCTAAAGAAACCTCTCTTCCCCGTTGCCTTACTTGCCTTTTTCCTAATTTGTCTTACCCACGTTTTGACATCACCCCTCCACCCTCCATCATCTTCTTCAACACCCGGTACTACTACTTCCTCAGATTCCCACGACGTAGTTTCCGAGGGAGGATCTTCTGAAATTATCTTGATAGGTGCTACCGGTGTGATATCTGAGTCTTCATTAAAGTCAGAGTCAGAGTCTTCATCAACGTCTCCTGCTACCGTTGTTGGAAAACTTCCCACCTCCTCCTCCTCCTCTCTCCCAACATTTATCTGTTCTGGTGTTGGTGGAAGCGGTGGTGGCGGTGGTGGTGGTGGTATATTGTCATCACCCTCAACATCTCCCCCTTCCTCCTGTCCCCTTCCTCCCCCCTCTTCCATTTCCCTCACAGCTTCAATGAGTTCCTCCCTCCTCCCCTCCAATCCCTCGATCTCCCTCGCGAGTTCTTCCCTCCTCCCCTGAAGTTCCTCAATTCCTCCCTTTATCCCTTTCATCGTTTCCTCCATATCCTCCATAATTCTGCCCATATCAATTTTCTTCCCTTCAAGTTCCACAACCCCTTCCACAAGTTCCCCTTTCCTTTTCTCTAGTTCCCTAACCCCTTCCTTCAGTCCTTCCTTCCTCTCTTCCAGTTCCTTAACAATACCTTCCAATCCATTTATCTTCCCTTCAAGATGTCCCTCCAATTCTCCCTCCCCAGACCCCCTACCGAATCCTCCGCTTAGTCTCTTCTCGAGCGTACCCGCGTACTTGGTAAGCTCATCGATGTTGGCCTTGTCATTCTGTTTTTCCGCTGACATTGTCTTAACCATTTTCAAGAGTTCAACTTTCGACGACTCCCATTCTTTCCTTCGACACTCCCACTCTTCCCCCCTCCTCTCCATTTCCTCCCTGACTTCTTCGATCCCTTTCTCCAGTTCCCTCTTAACAATTTTCCCCTCTTCCACAACCCCAACAAGTCTCTCAGCACCTCTCTCTGCAATCCTTCTCCTCCTATTCCCTCTCTTAACTCTCTTCTCAAGTTCCGCAACTCTCTTCTCACCGTCCTTATACATACCCACCAACCTCTTACAGTCGTCAGTTAACCTATCCCTATCAATCCTCACGTTCTCAACGACATCACAGAGTCTCCCAACCTCAGCCTCCAACACGCTTTCCCCGATCCTTAAACCTTTGATAATTTTCAGCGCTGATAAGTACGGTCTGTTGGATTTCCTGAATAGTCCTGGTACGATGTTACCGTCAGGTTGTATAAGGTACGTAGCAATATCGTTCAATGACTTTAACATCTCTTGGCCTTCACCACCCTCCTCATCATCATCCCTCGAACCTTCAGAGTAGTAGTCATCCCAAACTTTCTTAACCTCTCCCTTATCCTCACCCTTCCCCCCTCCTAACCATCCGATAATCCTTCCTAAAATCCCCCCCCCTCTCTCCTTTCCGTTCCTAATATTCTCCTCCTCCTCCCTCTCACCAATCTTAACGAGTTCTCTAATTTTCCCCAGCACCTCAACCGCTCTCTTAACATCACCTACAAGTTCTTCATATGATTCTAACTTCGATTTTGTGATTTCAGAGCTTTCCAGTTCCGATAATGTTGAGGATCTAATGGTTTGAGATGCGGGATAAACGAATGATGTACATGTAGATAATTCTAAAGTCTTATGAATACCGTAACCAGATAATGTTTTGAAGGAGAGATTTGAGCCATTCCAAGGATCTAGGATTGGAGATGTGGAAGGGATTACTAAAGGGGGAGGTGGAGGTGGAGGTGGTGGAGGGGGAGGTGGGTAGTTTGGTGGGGGTGGGGGATAACGGGGGGCTTGTTTGGGAGGGTGTTTGGAGTGACGTTGTCTGGAGTGTTGTTGTTGTTGTTGAGGAGGTGGAGGAGGGTGTTGTGTTGGAGGGAATTGTGTTTGATGAGGTGAATGTTTTAATTCATTTTGATTGTTGTTGTTGTTGTTGTTGTAGTTATTGTTGTAGTTGTGATTGTTGTTGTGGTTGTAGTTGTTGCCGCCTAAATTATTAGCATCTCCAAAATGAATAAAATTGACAGACAGGATTATCCAAGTTGTCCATAAGACGTTCATTATATTATGTAGACTCATTTGTAGAGTGTATGTGTGTGTGTATGTAGGTATGTGTGTAGATATATGTACGTGTGTGCCTTTAATATAGTATTTATACCACAAAATGGTTCAAAAACAGCACAATAAATGATATCCCCGTGTGATGATTGCACTTCACTGTCAACCACTGCACTTTACTGCCCTTTACTGCCAATTACTACTAACTACTACAATCCACAAACACCTATTAAAGACTGTAGAGATAGATACAACGAGATAGAGATTATACAGGATTAAATACTGCCTAGATTACAAATGGAGGGGCACAAAAGGAGTCAAAAGTGAAAGGAAGGCACAAAAAGAGTGAGGCCAGAGGTGAGATTTTGGGGATTCAAAAGTTTGGAGATTTACTGGACAAATCCGATAAACACAAGAGTTCATGTCGCATAATCCGGTCACGTCTAGGAAGTTGAGGTCGCATATCGACAAAAATGCGTCTAATACCTCCTCAAAAGATGATTTTAAGGCTGAAGAATTTCCATCTTCGGACCTTGGTATCCTTGCTGAGTTTCAAGGAGGGAACGAGAGTACATCGACAGCGGGTGGTGTCGAAGGACTGGGTAGCAATCTGCTATTTTGCCAACCATGTGATGAGGATGAGGATGTGGAGGTTGTAGCTGAAGAGAAGGCCAACAGCAGGAGCAAGAAGCGAAAGAGAGGAACGACGATGGAATACTCCGATGAATACGTTGACGATAATGACGAGAACGTTGACTCTTGGAATGGTGATGGTAATGGTGTGACCTGGCACAAATGTGATGACTGCGACTACAAAGCGAAGCATAAAGGCAATCTCAAGCAGCATCGTGCAAATATCCACAACAAAAACGTGACCTGGCACCGCTGTAAGGACTGCGACTACAAAGCAAAGAAAAAAAGCCATCTCAAGCAGCATCGCGCAAATATCCACAATAAAAACGTGACCTGGCACTACTGCAAGGACTGCGACTTCAAAGCGAAGCATAAAAGCTCTGTCAAGCAGCATCGCGCAAATATCCACAACGAAAACGTGACCTGGCACCAGTGTGAGGACTGCGACTACAAAGCGAAGCTAATAAGCTCTCTCAAGAGGCATCGCGCAGCTACACATAAAGTAACTTGGTATACATGCCCACAACATGGGTGCGGATTTAAGGCGAAGGAAAGAAGCATCATGAAGAAGCACGTTTATAGTCATCAGGAAGGTGGAGCATCACAACATGACCTGGGCGACGTGTTCCTGCCATGAATCTCCTTAGCTTTCCTAGGGTCGACGAGCAATCTCGTGGGGGAGACGGTTTCCTTGGTCTCTACAACCCACGCGCTGCCAAAACCTGCTGAAGGAGGAGGGCCTGGGGAGGGGGGAGGGTTGCATGTGGTTCATGTCGTTGTTGCGGGACAGGCGGAAGTGGGTTGACCGATGGTGGGACATAGCAGACGCCCTGGAAGGGTGTGAATAGAAGGCGAAGGAAAGAGGCGACATGAAGAAGCACATTTATCGTCATCACGAATAAGTTGAACCATCTTGAGTAGAGTTGAAGCGTCTTGCATAGAGTTTGAACCTTGTTATATTTGTTACTTGAATATATTTGATTCATTTATATTTTTGTAGGAAGGTCTTAGGTCTTGGTGCTGCGGAAAAGGAGCTGATTTGGGGGATTCAAAAGTTTGGAGATTTACTGGACAAATACGATAAATACAAGAGTTCATGTCGGATAAGCCGGTGACGTCTAGGAAGTTGAGGTCGCATATCGACAAAAATGCGTCTAATACCTCCTCAATAGATGAATCCAAGTACTGAAGAATTTCCTTCTTCGGACCTTGGTATCCTTGCAGGAGGGAACAAGGGTACATCGACAGCAGGTGGTGTCGAAGGACTGGATAGTGATCAGCTCTTTTGCCAACCATGTGATGAGGATGAGAATGTGGAGGTTGTAGCTGAAGGGAGGACCAACAGCAGGAGCAAGAAGCGAAAGAGAGGAATGACGATGGGATACTCCGATGAAAACGTCGACGATAATGACGAGAACGCTGACTCTTGGAATGGTGATGGTAATGGTGTGACCTGGCACTACTGTAAGGACTGCGACTACAAAGCGAAGCGAAAAATCACTGTCAAGCAGCATCGCGCAGCTATCCACAACGAAAACGTGACCTGGCACTACTGTAAGGACTGTGACTACAAAGCAAAGCTAAAAAGCTCTATCAAGCTGCATCGCGCAGCTATCCACAATGAAAACGTGACCTGGCACTACTGTAAGGACTGTGACTACAAAGCGAAGGAAAAAGGCTCTCTCAAGAAGCATCGCGCATACATCCACAATGAAAACGTGACCTGGCACTACTGTAAGGACTGCGACTACAAAGCGAAGGAGAAAGGCACTCTCAAGAAGCATCGCGCAAGGATCCACGATGTAACTTGGTATACATGCCCACAACATGGGTGCGGATTTAAGGCGAAGGAAAGAAGCAGCATGAAGAAGCACGTTTATAGTCATCAGGAAGGTGGAGCATCACAACATGACCTGGGCGACGTGTCTCTATCATGAATCTCCTTAGCTTTCCTGGGGTCGACGAGCAATCTCGTGGGGGAGACGGTTTCCTTGGTCTCTACAACCCACGCGCTGCCAAAACCTGCTGAAGGAGGAGGGCCTGGGGAGGGGGGAGGGTTGCATGTGGTTCATGTCGTTGTTGCGGGACAGGCGGAAGTGGGTTGACCGATGGTGGGACATAGCAGACGCCCTGGAAGGGTGTGAATAGAAGGCGAAGGAAAGAAACTACATGAAGAAGCACATTTATCGTCATCACAAAGAAGTTGAACCATCTTGAGTAGAGTTGAAGCGTCTTGAGTAGAGTTGAACCTTGTTACATTGTTACTTGAATATATTTGATTCATTTATATTTTTGAAGGAAGGTCTTGGTTGGTGATGCGGAAATTGATGGAGCTGATTTATTTGGGGGATTCAAAAGTTTGGAGATTTACTGGACAAATACGATAAATATAAGAGTTCATGTCGCATAAGCCAGTGACGTCTAGGAAGTTGAGGTCGCATATCGACAAAAATGCGCCTAATACCTCCTCAATAGATGAATCCAAGGCTGAAGAATTTCCATCTTCGGACCTTGGTATCCTTGCTGAGTTTCAAGGGGGGAACGAGAGTACATCGACAGCGGTTGGTGTCGAAGGATTGGGTAGCGATGCGAATAATACCTCCTCAATAGATGAATCCAACAGGGCTGAAGAGTTTGTCTCTTCTGAGGACCTCCTTGGTATCCTTACTGAGTTTCAAGGAGTGAACGAGAGTACATCAACAGCAGGTGGTGTCGAAGGACTGGATAGTGATCAGCTCTTTTGTCAACCATGTGATGAGGATGAGAATGTGGAGGTTGTAGCTGAAGGGAAGACCAACAACAGGAGCAAGAAGCGAAAGAGAGGAATGACGATGGAATACTACGATGACGACGGCAACGATAATGACGAGAACGATGACTCTTGGAATGGTGATGGTAATGGTGTGACCTGGCAATACTGTAAGGACTGTGACTACAAAACGAAGCGAAAAAACAATCTCAATCAGCATCGCGCAAGTATCCACAATAAAAACGTGACCTGGCACAAGTGTTCGGACTGCGACTACAAAGCGAAGCGAAAAAACAATCTCAAGCAGCATCGCGCAGATATACACAACAAAAACGTGACCTGGCACAAGTGTGAGGACTGCGACTACAAAGCGAAGAAAAAAGGCACTCTCAAGATACATCGCGCATACATCCACAATAAAAACGTGACCTGGTACTACTGTAAGGACTGTGACTACAAAGCGAAGCAAAAAGGCACTGTCAAGGAGCATCGCGCAGCTATCCACAACAAAAACGTGACCTGGCACAAGTGTTCGGACTGCGACTACAAAGCGAAGCAGAAAAGTAGTCTCAAGAGGCATCGCGCAAGTATCCACAATGAAAACGTGACCTGGCACTACTGTAAGGACTGCGACTTCAAAACGAAGCTAAAAAGCAATCTCAATCAGCATCGCGCAGCTATACATAAAGTAACTTGGTATACATGCCCACAACATGGGTGCGGATTTAAGGCGAAGGAAAGAAGCGACATGAAGAAGCACGTTTATAGTCACCAGGAAGGTGGAGCATCACAACATGACCTGGGCGACGTGTTCCTATAATGAATCTCCTTAGCTTCCCTGGGGTTCGAACGAGCAATCTCGTGGGGGAGACGGTTTTCTTGGTCTCTATCCACGCGCGCTGCCAAAACCCTGCTGAAGGAGGAAGGCCTGGGGAGGGGGGGAGGACGGCTTGTTGGTTCAACGTCGTTGTTGCGGGACAGGCGGAAGTGGAAGGATCGATGGTGGGATATAGCGCCATGGGAGGGTAGAGTGTTTGAACTTTGTTACAAATATATTTCTTGCTTGGAAAACAGAAACCCATCCTTTTTCCAATTTTTGTTGCAAACATATCAGTGTATTATTCCTTGATGAATCACTATCCAAACCTTTAAGGGACTCGTCCCCTATAGCTTCTGTAAAGACGGGCTTATATAGGTTTGCAGCGATCCTTCACTTTTGCGTCGTCTTTCGTTTTCTGTTCTACTCCACGACTCAAAACTACCTCACTCACTGAACGTTTGTTTTTATTCATTTCATCTCTCATTTCATCTCATTTCACCTCTCTCTCTCTCTCTCTTTTTTTATTTTTATTTCATCTCATCCCCCCCCCCCTCCTCCCCCCTAACCCGTCTTAATTTAAAAGCTCCTCCCCCTCCCCCCCCCTACGCGTCGTTATCATAGCTAAGTATAGGGCCTAGCCATCTCTCCGTAACCTCCAACCCCTCCCCCTTCCTTCTCGCATAGTCCTCCACCTGGTCCTTCCCAATCTGCCCAACCGCAAAGTACTCGCTTCCCCCATGCGCAAACACCAGCGCGCTGACGGACGCGGCTGGCATCATGCTAAGACTTGAGGACAGCTCGATGCCTGCGAGCTCCTGAGCACGTAGCATGGCCCACATTGTCCTCTTCTCCGTGTGGTCAGGTTGAGACGGGTACCCCGGGGCGGGCCTGATTCCCCTGTACTTTATCTTAAGCATGTCCTCCTTGCTTAGGTTCTCGCACCCCTCGTACCCCCATAAATCCGTCCTAACCCTATGGTGAAGGTACTCCGCAAAGGCCTCAACGATCCTATCCGCCAGTGCTTGGGCCATTATTTTCCCGTAGTCGTCGTTGTTGGCTTCGTACTTCTTGACCAGTTCCTCGCACCCGAACGTGCTGACAGCGAACGCTCCCACGTGGTCCTTGTATCCTGGAGGTGCAACGAAGTCGGCGAGGGAGAGGTGAGGGTCCTCGGACTCCTTCTCGGCCTGCTGACGAAGGCAGCAGTACTTCATCCAAACATTCCCGTCCTCCCTGTCAGACTCGGTTTCGTAGACGTTTATGTCCTCCCCCTCCTCGGTCCTGTTCGCAGGGAAGATACCAACCACGCCCTTGACCCTCATGGATCCCTCCTCCATAATCTCCTTAAGCATAGCCTGTGCATCGTCGAAAAGTTTCTTAGCCTCCCCCCCAACGTGTTCGTCGTTGAATATCTTAGGGTAACCCCTGTTAGGGTAACGACCCCTAAGTTCCCATGTCTGGAAGAATGGGTTCCAATCGAAGTACGGCGCGACCTCTGCTATAGATACATCGTCGATAACAGTCACCCCCATTTTCCTGGGTGGCGGTACGGGGGGGTCGGCGTCAAAATCGATTTTCTTTTTGTTCTCCTTAGCCTCATCAAGTGTAAGGAAGTTCCTGTCCTCCAAACCGGCGTAGTAGTCCTCCCTCATCTCCTCGTATTCCTCTTCAATGTCCTGACTGTAGTCTTCCTTCGCCTCTGGGTTAAGTAGTGACGAGACAACAGTGACGGACCTGGACGCGTCAAGGACGTGGATCACGGGGTGATCCTTGGTGAAGAAGTTCGGTGAGATCTTAACCGCAGTGTGCATCTTCGACGTCGTCGCCCCCCCAATGAGTAGGGGTTGCTTGAATCCCCTCTTGCTCATCTGCTTAGCGACGTCGACCATCTCGTCAAGGCTGGGTGTGATGAGTCCGCTTAAACCAATCACGTCGACTTTGTACTCGGCGGCTGCGTCGAGGATCTTCTCGCAGGTGCACATGACCCCGATGTCGTAGACCTTGTAGTTGTTGCACCCCAGGACCACGGATACGATGTTCTTGCCGATGTCATGAACGTCTCCCTTTACAGTCGCCATTAGAACCTTGCCGGCGTACTGGCTGTCGTCGTTGGGGTCGACGGCGTCGGGGTCCTTGCCCTCGGAGATTAGCTTCTCGCGCTTCTCCTTCTCCATGAAGGGGAGGAGGTAGGCTACCGCCTTCTTCATTACCCTGGCTGACTTGATGACCTGGGGGAGGAACATCTTACCGGACCCGAAGAGGTCCCCAACGATGTTCATACCGTCCATGAGAGGCCCCTCAATTACATCCAGGGGCCTCTTAGCTTTCCCTCGGGCTTCCTCGGTGTCCTTCTCCACATACTCAGAGATTCCGTTAATGAGGGCATGCTCAAGGCGCTTGATCGCGTCCTCGTCGCGCCACGACTTCTCCTTCACGACCGTCGCGACCCCCCCCTTCTTGCGTAGTTCGATGGCCTCCTTCTCCATCTGCGTGAACCTGAGCATGGTGTCCGTGGCCTCTGGGCTCTTGTTGAAGACGAGGTCCTCGCAGGCCTTGAGGAGGGGGGGATCAACCTCCTTGAGCATGTACATCTCCTTAGCGTTCACGATGCCGACATCCATACCCGCCTCCGTGATCGCGTGGTGGAGGAAGACTGCGTGGATGGACTCGCGGATCTTCGTC